>JAYMSP010000133.1:0-76398 GCA_036897095.1 Plantago elongata | reverse complement strand
CGGGGAATCTAAGAAAGGCCCGTGCAGTGAAGCAGGGTTGCACAACAATACACTAGTACGCAGACAGTTGAGAACTGCAATTATAAAAACTATCAATACATACCTGGAATAGTAACACAGAAAACGTTGCTCGGCCATGTCGTGATGTGCTCTCACCTCGCTCCTGCAGAACCTATAGATTGCACATGCATCATGTTAATTGAATCTATGAAGCTAAAACTATATTCAAGAAATGCTAACAATTCTAAAACAAGTAACAGTCCACAATTCCTCAAAGATATAGAACGAAACCATTATGTGTACCTGAAGAACAACAGCAGTTGAAGACAGCGCAAGCCCATTCCCTATGACAATAGCAGCAGGACCAAGTTGCCCGGCTACATAGTGAGTAATTAAGCCAACAGTAACCGCTGTCACTAAGACCTAAATTTGTAGATTCAAGTTGTAAGAGTAATTTTAGTAGTCCTTGTAATTTAATATCTATTAATTTTTTAATATTATGAATTTTCTTATCACCTGGGCAGATCCCATTCCGAATACATATTTCTTCATAGAACTTAGTCTTTCGACTGAGAGCTGTGGGAAAACAATAAAAGTTACAGATACAGCTGCACATGTTGAATGTGAACGCTTTTGCTACCATGGTTGGCAATTATATTGGATTTACCTCAAGACCAATGTTGAATAACAAAAAGACAACTCCAAACTCAGCTATTGCCTTAGTGGCGTGCACATTACGGATTATAGAGAAACCATAAGGTCCTATTAAGATTCCAGCGGCCAAATATCCGAGTACAGGGCTACCTACAAGAAGTTCAATTAGTAATAATCATAGCATATATGCTAAACAATTTTGTATCAGGAAATATATAAAAGATGCCTTTAAACAATCAATAGCTGAAAGCAAAAATGTGACTAAAAACAATAACATAATTAGCAATGGAAATGTGTTCTAAAAAATTACTTTAAGACAAATAAAATCCCATGCCCAAAAGAAAAAATAATTAAAAGGTTTAGTTTCACAAACCTCCAGGTATTTTCTGGAAAATTGGCACGAAGATAACACTAGCAAGTAGCAACCATAACATGTCAAAGAGCGATGCTTCCTCTTCATTTATCTGAAAGAGAAGAGAAATTGTTTAGCATAGGAAATTAATACAACACGTCAGGGCCACTATAAAATGATAAAATCCATATAGAAAACAAGACAAGTCAAAAATCCTACCTCTTGATGAGGAAGCATCTCCATGAGTTTCTTCAGCTCTTGGGGAAGTTTCCTTATTTGCTTAATGAGGGGCTTTGTAGTAGTTGATACTTCATCAATAGTGGTGGTAATGAAGCCTGGCTGCTGAAATAGCTGCTTGACACTTTCACCCTTTTTTACATATAAGGTAACTCTGTGGTATTTCAGCAGCATAGAAAAATCAGCATCTTTCTATCAAATAATATAAGAGGAGAGGCATGGTTTGCCTTTTGATTAGACTACGATGCACCAACGTGTAAAACAAGTACGCTATATATTTTGCTCAAAAAGCACTGAAATCTAAGGAAGTCAAAGTAAACACACCCTGCTCCAATTAGTAGTGACCCAAGTACCAGCTTCGGCAACTGCATCTTAGCAGACTCAACAATACTACGGAAAACTGCAGTTGGTGTGAACTCTTCTCCATCTGCAGTGAAAGAGAAAAAGGAAGCAGAAAAGAACCGGGATGACTTCTTCAGTAATGCTTTGGGGGAACTCAGTGGTGAACTCTCCTTCACTGATTCCTTCTGCATCTCCTGTATCTTACTTTGAAGGGTTTTTAACTTCTCCGCATCCGCTTCATTATCCTTTGATGAGTCCAAAGTTAAACTCCCATTTTCTTTGTCACTCTCAGGTGAACCACTTTGCTCCATCAACTCATCCTGTTGCAATGTTTCATATGACTCTGCTGCCTCAGCTGGGATTCCCAATTCTTGTTCAATCATAACATTTGCAGAATTTTCTGAAGAGACTTCCTCATCAACAGCCCTCTCCACGACAGAAACGACAGCATCAGTGCTGGAAAGGGTAAGGTTCTTCTCAGCCCTCTGTAGTGCAATCTCAGCGTCATCTACACGTTGTGCCGCCTCGAGTTCAAAAGCAACGGCTTGCTCTGCTAAAAGCATTATATTTGCCACATCATCATCAGCTGCAGAAGCCTTTATTTGTGCTTGCTCGGCCACCTCATTCAGTCGGTCCACTTCCTGTTGCAACTCTTCTTTTCTAATTTGTAAGTTTCTCAGATCAGCCTCACACTTCTGTAAATGATCTTGGCACTCTTTAATATCTTGCTGAGCAGCTAACAGTGCTTCGTCTTCACTTGACTCCTCGAGAACATTTGCATTCTCAGAATTGCTTTCTTTAGAGATAGAAGGAGAACTGCTCTTTTCTTTTGTAATTCTCGAAGCATCAATACACTCTTGGAGTCTTGCTTCGGCAAGAGAGAGGGCTATTGTGGCCTTCTCGACACCATCTTTGGCAATAGCCTCTTGATTAATTATATCTTGGATATTACCAAGGACATCATTTACACTAACCCAAGCGTTTGCAGCTTCATCTTTCAATGCTATAGCAGCTTCTGATACTTTCTGAGCTTTCTCCTCAAACATTGTGCTGTTTTTTCGTGCAATTTCCAAATCGTTCAAGGCCTTCTGCAGAAGTTCTCTTAATTCATCTGAACCAGGGTTTTCCACTCCTTCCTCTCCTGATTTTCCCTTGGACTCATTAGATTCAATTTTATCCTCATGACTACCATTCTGAATTTTGTCTGTATCATTTCCACTCACATAAGCTACTGAGTCATTCCCCTGACATCTTACAAGGCCCACACGCTTTGGATTTTTACAAATATTCCCACAAATATGAGAAGATCTTCCAGAACCATAACATAACACCCAACTATTGACTGTACTGAAAGTCCTTTGGTTGGAGATACTAGCACAAGATGTACTTCTTTTCTTCAACTTAAGTGAATGTGCTTTCGAGACAAGTCTAGATTCTCCGAAATTTCTATACTGAAAGCCTCTACTCTTCACACTTGTAGTCAAACTGAAGCAACCTAGCGCCCTGCAACCTGTAACTTCACCTCCATGCATCACATTTGACCGGGACAAACTACATGCAAAATCCATCGCCTCTCCAGAAAATCAAATATTTCAATTATTCCTAAACACTTTGTACATCGATATCCTGGAACTAGCTAGTTTAACATCAACCTGGCAGAAAAACAAAGACACAGTTCAACAAATGGAGTTTTTGGATTCGTAACAGTAAAACACTCAGCCATGACATATTGTATTTGTATACTAATCATAACATATACATGAAAGAAGTAATAGATCAGTTGTTCGAGATTACAACAGAGAGTATAGTTTGGGTAAGAAAGGTAAGGAGTTGCCTCCCATCGTTAAATCCAGTTTATGCAAAACAGGTACAGAATACTGAAGAGTTTGGATGTAAAGCAGTCACACCATGCATCGAAATGTAAAGATCTCCCTATATTAATGTGAAACATACATGTACAAACCATAAATCATCGATCAAACATATTCGCCATTTCACCTTCCAGCATACACTTAGTCATTACTCATTAGTTTTTTTCAAGTCTATCTAAAAGTACTTCAGTACAAATGCATACATAACACCATCTCTAGAATAGCATTACTCATGCTTATTCACCATTTCACCTAACTATCATACCCTCCAATCAATATGCCTCTTCATGCTTACACAAATACAGACATATACAACATAAACTGAAATGTCATAATCAAATGAGCATACAACATAAACTTAATCACATTTTTACCAGAACAATCATTATTACCGCATCAATTTCCAGCTAGAATAGAAACAGTAAGTAAGTGCACATAGATCACATTAATCAACAAGTACGAAAAGAAACTGGAAATAAAAAGAAGCTAAACAATTAGCAGCAGTTTCAAGTTCAATAGTCATAAAACCGATCACATTATTCATAAGCACAATCATAATGGCATCATTAAATTCCAGCTCGTACAGTGACTAAATACACAAAACACACATTTATGAACAAGCATAAAAGTAAATCAAAAAAACAAACTACATCAATAGAACAAAACAAACTACAACAATAACAGTAAATTCGAGTTCAATACTCATAAACTGAATCGCATTTTCCAGTAACCACCACACAAATTTCCAGTTCACACAGAATCAGTGATTAAATGCACACAAACACAACTTACAGTGACCAACAAGCACGAGACGAAACTGAATCAAAAAAAAAACGAACTAAATCAAAAGCAGTTACTTTGAGTTCGATACTCATAAACTGAATCTCATTTTCCAGTAACTGCCATATAAATCACCTGCTCGCACAGAAACAGTGATTAAATGCACAGATACACAACCTACAGTAATTAGCAAGCACGAGAAGAAACTGAATAAAAAAAAACAAACTAAATCGATATCAGTAACTTCAAGTTCGATAATCATAAACTGAATCGCATTATCCAGTAACCATTCCAGCTCGCACAGAAACACAACTTACAGACTTACAGTAATCAACAAGCACGAGTAGATAGTAAATCGAAAAACAAATTACATCGATATCAGTAAGTTTGAGTTCGATACTCATAAACTGAATCTCATTTTTCAGCAACCACCACACAAATTTCCAGCTCGCACAGAAACACAACCTACAGTAATCAACAAGCACGAGAAGAAACTGAATCAAAAAAACAAACTACATCCATATCAGTAAATTCGAGTTCAATAATCATAAACTGAATCGCATTTCAGTAACCGCTCCAGCTCGCACAGAACCACAACTTACAGTAATCAACAAGCACGAGAAGAAAATGAATCAAAAAAAAACAAACTAAATCGATAGCAGTAACTTCGAGTTCGATAATCATAAACTGAATCGCATTTTCCAGTAACCGCTCCAGCTCGCACAGAACCACAACTTACAGTAACCAACAAGCACGATAAGAAGCGGAATCAGAAAACAAACTAAATCAACAGCAGTAACTTTCAGTTCGATAACCATAAACCGAATCACATTTTCCAGCAGCAAAATCACAATCACCACACAAACTAAACTCACATTGACCTCGCATAAATCGCACTAATCAACAAGTAGGCGAGAAACCGAATCGAAAACTCCACCACTAGCACCAATTCGACTCCACAAAACAACTCACCAGCTCGATTGCAATCAGAAAACTAACATCAGAAGTAGAGAATTTCTAGCACTACTTCAATGGAGGAGAAAGAGTAGAGAAGAGAAGAAGAACGAACCGATGAAGAGAGTGAGGAGCGGTTTTTTGGAGAAAAGCGAGAGAAAGTGAGTGGAGAAATGGAGGCGGAAAAATCTAAGGCCAAAGGAAAATGGAAAACAATATATTGGGAGAAGAAGAGTGACGGAAGAGATAACGGAAATGAAGTCAGCGTTAGTCCGTACGACAAAATTAACGGTGGGTTGCATCTTGTCGAGTTATAATGTGTAACGGAATATTTGGTATTGGCGGATGGATAAAATACGTAAAAGACTTTTAAAAATCTGAAATGCGTGGAGCCCGTGAATTGTTTTGCTTTCAGAGATGAAACTCATGTGTGTGTGTAGGTAGGTGGCTTTTGCATTTCATGTAAAGACTATAGAAGAATGTATACATATTCATATCATATGATATGATACACCATGACCCTTAGCTTTGCTTGCCCCCATGAAACAAATAAATAAACTATGGATTTTATTAGTATAAATGATCTCGACTTTTCAAGATACTTTCTAGGCTTTCCAAGTTAAATAAAATTCATTATATTTGGGATTATTGGATATGTCAGGATTGGTGTAATGTCAATTGTAGTTGTAGTTGTGGAGATTAAGTATTTATTTTATCTCCTTAAAAGATTCAAGTTCGGCCGGAACGATCGGGTAATTATATCGACGTCGAGGTTTGTTTGAAGTTCGGTTTTTTATTCGTCAAGTAGGAGCAGACTCGTTTAGAGCACTTATTGTAGGAGTCCTAAAATTTTCTCCTCAAAATACATATTAACTCATCTCCTATCTCATAATTATACTCCTTATACATTGTACAAAATTGTAGGACTCATATTTTGTGCATAAAAGTACCAAATTGATATATGGATCAACATAATTTACTCTTCAAAAAATTATAGGAGCGCCATATCCTTGAGCAATATATTATGGAGTTCTCAAGTATAGGATTAAAGTTTAGGCCATGACATTTTAAAATTTTTAAGATTTTGACATTTTAACACTTTATTACTTGTTTTACCTCAAATTTAAGTATAAGTAATTTTTTGAGAGTCCTACAAAAAGTGCTTTTAACACTCAGTTTACTCGTTAAGACTCGATTCGTATATGTAAGTGGTAAGTAATAAATATTTTTTAAATATCAAAATGAATAAATAAGTAATATGCTTTTCTTCAGAATGGTCTAAGATAGTCTTTCAAGAGTCTTTATCATATTAGGAATAAAATTGCATATGTTTAATCGGCTTTTAGACTTATTAAACCAATTTTATCACACCGAGCATAAGTTTACTCCATAATTGATTGTTGAACTTCAAGCAAGCACCTTTAGACTTAATTAAAACCAAATTTCACACTAAACATAAGTTTATTCTATGAAATTATATGTCACGTGTTTAAACTATGTATATATAGAATTTAACGTTGTGTATTAAATGGTGTCGCATTGGTTACGCCTCTAAAATCTATTAATACATCATGTAATAATCTATCACCGAAAGAAAACACCACTAATTGCTTCCATATAAATGAAGTGTACAACTTCTTAAAAGCTATGAGAAACTCCATATAAATCATGCCCATCATACAACAATGAATGCTATAAAACTTCACCAATACTGAATACAAAACATAGAAAATTGAACATGAACGAAATCTAAAAAATAAGAAGCATCAACAGCATTGAAGTTTCCACATTGTAGAACAAAAAACAGGAACAACGCGCTACTATTGATCTTGTGTTGTATCTGCAGCTTCTGGTTCAGTCGCCTCATGGATATCCTGTTTGGTTTCACCATTATCCTCGTTAATCTTTGGCTCCTTAACGGGTTTTTCCTGAGGCACGAACTCCAGTATCTCGCAGCTAGCGCTCCTTCTATGAGCAGCGGCGTTAAGGACGTGTTGGTAATTTCCTTTCTCCATAAATAGTTGTTGAAAGTGGACCTTGCAGTATAGGATCCCATCAAGTGAAGCATATGATGAGTGTGTTAAATGGCAACCTCCATGAGCACACCGGAAGCACGTCTTGTGAAATGACTCTCCTTCCATTGTCACCTAATTAAGTTCATTTCATGTCACCAAATTTCATTCCATTAATAAAACATACTCATAAATCTACATCAGAGTGTTTGGCTCAATCATAATTTGAAACCAAACTCTCTGATATGTGTTTCATAGTCCTTTGCGATTTTGGTACTTATAAGTTAAAGTCGTGGGGGGCTTAAGTTAAAGGACTAATTTCGCAGTTCGGCTAGATGAGTTTTAATTGTACCTTCTCAAGTGGGTAGACAGTTTTGTTGCAAGCAGGACATTTGTCTTGTGTACCACTAAACATTGCAGAGAGCTTGCTAGGTGCTCTTTGCTGCATACAAATGAAAGAATAAGAACATTCCAATATATAGATTTCATGACACATACATGATATTATGTCTGATATGTTGTGAACTTGTGATAATGTTGCCTTGGCTGAAATAATATGACATATCTTGTATGCATGGCACAATGAAGTTGTGCTACCATTTTTACATACTTTTAACTCCTCATAATAAGATCCAACGACATCATATGACAAGGGATGATCATGTAGAGTTCAAATGGTCTAATTAACAAAATGTAAAATTGATAAAACTAGCATATATAGACAACATGCTTCACCTCCAATTAATAAGTTGGGGTTCGAGTCATTCTTTAGACGTTTAAAAAAAACAACAGATATAAACAACACAAATAAGAAATTTACCAGTCCAATTTCCTTCTCCACCTTCGCTGTTTAGGATTGGTCACATAGAAAAAACATAATTAAGATACATTAGAGTACTTGAATTATGTCTAAAAAACCTACATAAACTAAGTTAATGTTAAATCTGAGATCAAATTAATACATAATAATATTGTTCTCTATATTATATATGTTTGATCTCAATTTAACACTAAATATAACAGTAATAAATTCAATATTTACTAGTAAATTAGTAATAGTTATTTAACATACAGGTTTGAAAGTTCTTGCTGAAATTTCCACTCTCCTTGAAAAGTTGCTCAAAATGAGTCTTGCAATACAAAACTCCATCCATAGACGAGTAGTTGCTCATCTGCAAATCCCAAATGCAAACACATGATAATATGGATATGAAACATTTTGATACATATTCATTTTGATTATTTTCATTATAAAATTTAGCGGAAGATTTTACCATTACATTCGTCGTTAAAATCAAAGATGTTTAATCGAAAAAAGTAAAAAATGATATAATTTCTTTAGAAAGGACGAAGTATATATATTAATAGGTCAATTAGACATCTTAAGATGTACCTCCTTCCTCGCGTTAATAGCTTTCAATTTTATAGTATTTTGTGTCCCGATAAAAACTTCTCATATTTCTTTTCTCACAATTTTTACTTCAATTAATTATAATTATAATTGTATATAAACTTTCAACCTATCACATGCTATAATCAGACATGCATTACACTTATTCTTTCGATCTCAACATCTTGTTCACTATTGCAGTCTTTCTAAAAATCAATTGAAAGCATATACAAAATTTGAACAAAAACTACGGTGACTATATATTGATTTAATTATGGAAGTAATGAATTCAATTAATAATGAGAATACAAATTTATGTATGTACAAACTTAGAACTTCATATTTTATGAATGCTAAATAATTATTTCATTTTAAATTGGAGCTGAGTTATCTCAATTAATTCCATTTTATTTTTTTGTAGTTTTTCATTATACAAAAACGTAAATGAAATTGAGTAAATCTGAAACGGAACACTTGCATTAAATTAAATTTGGGAGGTAGAAACTCTACATACCACAAGGGTGCCTTTGCAGTGACTGCATTTGAAGCACGATTTGTGAAACGTAGCTCCATCTGCAGACAATAAATCAACAAAATATACAGTCTTGTCACAAGCTTTGCATTTGTCCAAAGTTCCAGTGAATGCCATTTCTTCTTTTATTCTGCTCTTTTCCTCTCTTCTCTGGTTTTACACTCTCTTTTTCCCCAAAAATCTAAACAACTTTTTTACACAAAAATGTAAGGGACCAAAGAAAGAGAAGAGCAAGTTAATTGCTTGAGGGTCCTAAGAATGAATCCAACTTTCAAGAGCTATTAAGAGAAGAGCAAATTAAACTAAATGTTCTATTTTGATGTGCTCATGTTATTATATGGGCCAATAGTTGAACTATTTCACTCTTTTCCTTCAAGAATTGGATGGAAATGTTTCACTTACTATTATTGCACTAGACACGTTATAGGAATGGCATTGTTTTCAGACAATTAAAGATAGTTAATGATACATGTACACAACAATTTGAAACCGCCCAATTATTTTGGAATGGAAATAGGATTGATGTTTTAGACTTCTTCCATTTGGGGATGTATTTTTTTCACATGATGTTTAAAATTTTGAGGAATGTTGTAGGAATACAAGTTTTAAGACATTGATAGATTGCGGAACCTAGAAACATTAATTAATCACGGACTTCTGATTTTCTTCTTTCGTATGCATTTTGGATTTTTGGGGTTGTTACGCGAATGAGTAACATTTAAGGGTCAAGTTTTTTTCACCAAATATTATAAATAATATTTCATCTCTATTAAACTCTCTCTTAGTTTCTTCTCAGTCACTTATAATCCATCAAGAATAAATAATATAAGAAAAATGTGATTTATAACATCAATTAATTTTTAAGGTAACATTTCTATAGAGAATTTTTTGACAACGAAGCGCAGCTCAATTGGTAAGACGCTTCAACTCTAACCAATAGGTCGGGGGTTCGAGTCAACTTTTAGTCGTTTTAGAAGTCAAAAATTCTATAAAGAACTTTGATGGGTTATTCTCAGAGGCTAATTAGCTTATCCTCTCGTCGCAGTGAAAGACATTTATGCAATCATACAAGCGTCAATTAAGTGCTTCAGTTATTACTTCCAGTCACATAATGATCTAGTCAAGAACCTCAAATTTATGCATGCAAAGGCTAAAATTGGCAAGACTATATCACTATATTCGGTCATTAGGACCCAAGACAGTGAATAATATTCGCAGAGTTTATGAACACCGAGTATAAGCAGAGGATGCCATGTAACGAGCATTGCATCAGCATAGATATGCCCCACCGTCTAGTTCACAACATATTAGTTCCAAAAAATTTTTAAGTCATTCTCCATCTCCATTCAATTTCCAAAACGTTAAAATGCATATGCACTAATGATTCAGCTGACCAGATTAGAACGTAACATACATTCATGATTCATAAACTGAAATCTAATTCCTCGTTACACATGTTACATAAAGAACACAACACCAACGCATACTTAATTTACAACTGAATTTACCTTCCTAGATATATTTTGGTAAAAGCTTCTCGATCATATCTTTGGGAACTCCATCTTCACTGTCCTCTTCATAATAATCAAGCAACATGGTCATAGTAGCTGCATCAACCGAGAATCCCTTCTCAACCATTGCCTCTAAGAATGGTTTTGCCTTCCGAAACTGATTTCGTTCAAGACAGCCTTTCACTCATGCGGTGTGTCGGGACGGACGCAGAAAAAATAGTCAGGGTAGCAATCGTTAAACATAATAAAAGGTAACAAGTTATGAACTACTAGATTTATACCTAGGTGTTTCACATTATTGTGTTCGAATTATATTCTTAGTTATTTTCAGCGCATAAAAAATTTGTTACATTACTTATTAGTAACTTTAAGATACATAACAACCATGATATACAATCATATATTTAAAATATATATATATTCCATCAATTAAGTATATTATTTATTTATTCATTCAATTAATTCAATATCAGCATAGCTTTGAGTATATTTTGCTGTTAAATTTTTAAATTTTTTTGAAGAGATTCTTGTATTTTTAGTTAGATTTGTTTGTACGGCTGAATATACTTTTTGATACTTTCTAATTTTATGGAAGATTTATGAATTAGATGGTTGCATCCGTGAATAAATTAATTTCTAAGGGTATATTGGTCATTTTTTGGCTAAAATTCAGGGGGAGCAATTGCTGCCCCAACTTACTGCGTGTGTCCGTGCCTGCGGTGTATGTAACATTCTATTCGTTTTAATCACGCACACCCAGCTAACAAACGACTCGATGAAACATATTTGAAGGTTACAGTGAAGATGGATCTTCTCCAATTAATATTGTGTGTTTGTTTATTTCGATATTATGTGTTGTGGGTTTGTTGCATTTTATTTTTGTTTGATTTAAATTCCCTGCATTATGTGTAATATATTCGTCGATTGTTATATTTCAATAAATTATAAAACGTATTCAATAAAATACAATTTGGTTGATTTTAACTTTTCAATAAACTTCAAAAAAAAGATTTAAAATGATGTGACAACAACACATCACAACTGTAGAAAAAACGCGCGACAACGTTGTGGGTTGTGGGTGAGCATTGAAGATATCCTAAGGTTTTTATACCACATCAACAGAATCACCTTTTCATGCTTTCCTAACAAGGTGATTTCACTTGACAAAAGAAAATGTGATTATGAAGATGCAATATTAATTAGTGAGTGTTTGGATTCAGAACTATGTGATATCTCAACATTATTTGTCTAATTTGAGTAATAAATTCCCCTCCAAATTATTGATCGGGGTGCTAAGTTATATTTATCATTTTAAAAGTAAAATAAATAAATTGGAGTAATACATGTCACAATCATATACCTTAATGAAGAACCTTTTTTTGGACACAAGCATCCAAAACCACATAAACGTAATCACGCACAAGTGACAGATCTATCATCTAATATTGAAAGTTGAGTAAACAAACAATTTTCCATTTACAATGTTGAAATTTTTGTATATTCTGCAAATTTCATCGTTTTCACCGTGCCTTACCATGCTTCATGTTTGGAAAAAGATTGCGACGTCTCATAGTTTCGTCAATGGCAGGGTGTTGTTGTATTTGATTTTCTACGCACCTGATAATTACTATATCAATCTTTGGAGAAATTCACACATTAATATTGACACGTAACAAAAAGATATGTAAAAAATTAATATCTAAGTGAAAATGTTTGTAGTTGTATACGCGAATAGAATAATATGTTAGTGATTTCGACTCTACTAGTTAATTATTATTTTTTGTTTGAATTTAACTCAACTTTATATAAAATTTGAATTTATTTATAATTTAAAATAAATTAAATTAAATTTTATTCCACTAAATTAAAATTAATAAGTTTTCGAATAATGAAAGCATGTACCATATTCGGTACAAATGCAGTCACACCAAAATATGGAAATCGGACAAATAAGTTGCCTAGACCAAGCTGCTGGCATTAAGCCTGTAATATTCTGCCACATTTTGCAAACCTATTAGCTAACTCCATTCTGTTAAAGAACCCTAAAAAAGACAATTTTAGAGATTAACATCTTTCTTTGATTTTATAATTAGGACTAGGACGACCTTAATCGTTTAATATTTTAGTTAATCATGTCCCTAATCCAAATGACAGCACATAAGCTCATATTCCTATACTGTCATAGGAATAATGATAATGTCCGGAGAATTTAATTACTTTTATACATGTCACATGTAATACTCATTAATACACGTTTAAATAGTTATATTTAATTTTATTATGTAATATATTTGAAATTCATTGACATATTAGTCGCTATCACTACGTAGCTAATTATGATGCGTGCATCCGGGCTAAACAAATTAAGAGAAAAGAAAAACTAAAATCTTTAAAAGGTAGTGTTCCTCATGAGTCACCTATAAATATAACCTTGCTCTCAAAGGTTTTCTTCTACATGAGCAAACAAAGGTGAGAAAGACATGGAGCAGAACGGACTGAGAACGAAAAGCTTCCGGTACGAAGACTACAACACCCGAAGAGTTTTCTTGAGGAGCTATCCACTCAACTTCGGAGATGAGTCTGCAATGGAAGAAAGCGAAGCAGAAGTACCACATAAAAGCAAAGGAACAGCAGGTAAGCATTACAAGCATGAATCTGCAGCTTATGTCGTCCACAGACCGACTGGAAAGAAGCCGATTAAGAAGATGATACTTGCGTTTGTACAGTGGGGAGAGGAAAGGGTGGTTGTTTTCAGAAGATTCAAGCATAAGGTCACAATCTATGTTGTTAGCTGTGTGCCTACTTTGAAGGCTCCTACTGGTTTGATCTCTATTAAATGAATGTAACAGTCGAGTTCTGTTTTTCATAAGAATGTTGGCTCTTGATGTATATATTCGAGCAGAGTTCCAGCTCTCATAATGATAGAAAGTGTGTGGAAACAGTTCTTTCAGTCAGAACTGATTTGAATACGGAAATCTTGGTTATCGCTGTTGCTGATAGTTCCTCAGAGAAAACAAAGATCCTGGCAGATCAATTTGCAGCATTGGAAACCAAGATTCCAGATAATAGAGTAAAATGCAGGCTTCTTGTTTATATCTACTTTCTCCTACAATGCAACAACCATTAAGATCTGGAGTATGAATAAGAAAACATGCATTTCAATACTAGATAGTAGTACTTCAGTAGAGCTCTTGTTGCAATACGGTTTGAGCATAGTTCGCAATCTGTGTAACAGCAACAGTTACTCAAGAAAGGAAGGAAAAGACTAAGGCAAATTTCCCTAATATGATCATTGATATTGTAACAAAGATGTTTTCAAAATCAAAACACTACTGACTAGATTCATCTTCAAAACAGGAATTTTACATGACTATAAGAGGTAAAAGCTACATGATAAATACAAGGTTAACAGCATCGACTGGGCTTGAATCGCTTGACTCCATATGCACTACTTTGCTGTTCAGAAGAAGATTATTGAGATCCCCATTGAGAAGCACCCGAGAGCCACCCAAGGGCTGAGTCTCTCACCTGATTCAGAATAGCAAAAGTATTCGGTGATTAAGTTAGTTTGGCGGAATGAAGCAGAACTTGACATCAGTACGGGCAGAATTACTCTACTATGAACAAAACATCCCTCAGTACAAGCATCATACAGAAATAAGTAAAAAGTACCTATTCGAGCGGCCTTCCAGAAAACACCTCGAAACCTGTCATCCAGCAGCGTGTGAGAATGTGAATAAAAGCAGGATTAATAATGAGCAAAGAAAAGTAAATTATCATAAAGAACAGATTAGAAGATGGAGAAGCAAAAACACCGTGCTGACAAAAATGGCTTTCTTTCCTTTATAAAATTTGAAAGCAACTAAATTAAACCGTGATGACTCATATTCTGATTGCAGACAATCAGTGAAACATAATGTATGGCAAACTAATGTTCATTACTTTCTTGTTTCGGAGAACATTTTCTCAAATACTATCTTGTCAACAGTAGACAGGCAATAAACCTCACACAACTGTGATATCATCGTCAATGTGAATACGATGGCATAGTCAGAAATAACCTCTAGACAACAAGTTGTCCAGCCTCCTAATCAACAAAACATTAAGAATGCTTTGATAGACACCTCAGTGATAAAAATGTGATCCCATCCTCAATAGATTCGGAATTAGTGGGATGCATGATGCACAGCAACCACCTCTTCCAAACAAGAATTTAACAAACCACTAATAAACCATGGCTGAATCTTTCACCTTTTAACTAAGTAAACTAATGGAATTATAGTCCATATCCACTTAATAGATTACTTCCATTGGACAAAATTGGCAAACCTACGCCTAAATTAAGAAATCCAGTCTGATGGCAAACTAGAGAAAACCATCAACCTGCTTATGGTTTAAAATACAGCAAGTGAACACGGTCTAAAAATTTGGTCATAGATGTGACTTAACTCCACCAATCTGGACTTTTTTTTGCCATACCTAACTGCAACGGTGTCGTAATATCCTGTACTCTTGAATCTTGATGTAGTTCATTTAAATTATGGATAATAATTAATTTCAGGATGGCAAATCATAAGTCAGATGGTTTGTTTCTCATTTTGTCAGTTTGGACTATGGACATACTTTCTTTAAGGCAGACCGGTGAATTGATTCCCTTCAGTGATAAGTGATTGCAGTGCTATGATGTTATCACCAGGGTGACCTAACACAACAATCACCATAAAGGCTTTTCGTCTAGTGTTCAGATATAGCAATGTGATGGTAAATTTCAAGGAAACATCTGAAAACACGACAAACTAATTGCTTGCAAGCACCAACCAAAAATTATTAAATTACTAAACTCGTATGACTTATTTCTCAGAAAACATGCTTCAATAAACCGAAATTGCAATATATTAAATAAAATAATAGATAAACATACCCAGTTCTTTGTTCAAGAAGTGCTGGGAATTGCATCTTCAAGAACGTGCATGCACAAATTCCTAACAGTACCACTGTCAGGAAAGAATGGAAATTGAAAAGCGCTGACTGCAAACACACAGAGGAAAACGAAAAAAAAGCAAAAAATAAAAAAAAGCATTAGTGAAACAAAAATATTAGCATAGCATCATTGAAATGCACAGCCAGTATCATCATACCATGTTCAAGTTATCCTAATGCTAGTGGTTGTCAACCTCCAATATGATCTATAAACACAAAAAGATTCATTAGTCCATGCAACGAATATATATATCTGGCACTCTTCCCTCACGAGCTACTCAACCAGCTTGCAAAAATATCTCAGACAAATACACAGTACGGCTAAACAACAAACCTACCTATCTTAACAGTCTTCATCCATCAATTACAAGGACACTATGATCAAGAACATAACCAATTGTGACCTACTTTTTTCAACTCCAACTGTCAAATTCTTGCAAAAGTCGAGATTTTTCCCATAACATAAAGGAAAATCATATACATCTCAGCCAACGTGTATTTTTTGAAACGGCAAAGGTGACTTAACCACTGACCTATTGGTTGGAGGGCAATCCTATTACCAACTGAGATGCTCGCTTCGTTGTCTCTCACTCCACGTGTGTATGACATACTCACCTTATGTATACTAATGTGATGTGATCTTCCTATTGTTCATAAAAATCAACTCTTTTACCAGAATTACTCGAATCTACAACAAATTCGAAACATCAAGACTCAACAGTTATGTTAACTGAAAATAAAATGGCATGTTTCCCAAATTGAAGCTGCAATATTTCCTATACTACAAAGAAAATGGTGAAAAATCAACTCTTGAGAAGAAGAAGAAGAAGAAGAAGCAAATACGGAATAGCTGAATCAAATTAACGCGCCAGAGAGGGTTACCTAGCGAGAATCCGTGCCGGTAAATTCAATTGTGACGAAGGATCGAAATTTCCAGCGAGTGGAACGATTAGAGGAAGAAGACGATCTGATGTTCGATTCAGTTGAGTGAAGTATCTTGGTTTAGTGGGGTCACATTGTGAAACAAGATTCCTTTCGGGAATTATTGCAATTTGACAAAATTGATCCAGTATGTATTACTCTTAACTCTTAAGGGACCGATGGGTAGATAATGTGATTTGATATAAGAGCTTATTTTAGTAGTTTAATCGGGAAAATGATGTTTGGTTCACAGTTTCAGATTTGTTTTGATATGTAATTCAAAATGCAAGTAGTTGTTTGGTACAATTTATGAAATGTGATTGTGGTTGTGTTTTAGCCACTTTGATTGTGAAATGACTAAAATGCCACTGTATTTTATGGTTATTATCAAGTCGTTTGGTTGAACGGACATGTGTGTTTGTGAATGTGTTTTGTTATTATTTTTTAGAAAATATTTATAGTTTGTAATTGTAGTGTAATGTATTAAATTAATGATTTTAAAATTTTTTAATATAATTATGTTTTGTTAAAAAAATTCATAGTTTCTATTTGTAATTTATAGTCTTGAATATTATTGTTATTTTAATTTTAAAAAATGAAAAAGGTAATGAAATGCATGAAAATTAAAATTGAATTAGGTAGTTGTTAAAATAAATCCGAAGTCGTAAGAAATGAAATCAAATTCTCAAATATTTTTATATAATTGTTTTTTTTAATTCATAGTCTTATCTGTAATGAATTAAATGAATGGTTGGTCTTGAATATTTTTATTATTTTAATTTTTAAAAATGAAAAGTGTATATATTGAAATGCATGAAAGTTAAAATTGAATTAGGTAGTTGTTAAAATAAATCCGAAGTTGTAAGAAATGAAATCAAATTAACAAATATTTGTAATATAATTGTTTTTATAAAAAATGATAGTTTTTATTTGTAATGAATTAGATGAATGGTTGGTCTTGAATATTTTTATTATTTTAATTTTTAAAAATGAAAAAGGTATATAATGAAATGCACGAAAATTAAAATTGAATTAGGTAGTTGTTAAAATAAATCCGAAACACACTTGACAAATAGAGTGAGTAAATAGGTTAGAAGGGTGAGAAGGATGAGTAATGTAATCTCATTTGACAATTGGGTGTAAAATAGACAATTCGCGTGACCACGAAAAACACACTTGACGGCGTGTTTCGGAATCATTCCTCGGAGAAGTGATTCCGAAACTTTCCGTCGAGTGTGTTTCGTGCGGAGGCCCGGCGGGCTAGCAACTTTGTTTGAAAATTTATTTTTCATACCAAACGATGTGTTTCGTCGCGGTTAACCATTAAATACTCAAAACACATCCCTACCAATCACTACCTAAACGAGTCGATTCAAGCTGATTTTGACCTTGTCAAGCTCATGCCAGCGTGTATAAATCGTTCACGATCTCAAACTCAATCATTATCGATCTTTAAATTTAAAAGCTTATCAAAATGCTTATGAACTTTTCTCAGACGACAAAATGAATAATATGTTCAATAATACAATTTTCAAATACTAATATGATACATATTTTTTAAATACAAATAGTATGTACATAAAAATGTCATTACATGATTGAAATATAATATATTTGTTAAGTTTATATATAAATAAAAATGTTTAGCATGTATAAATTAACTTATATGATCACAATTTTCTCACGACCAGTCAACTCTTTTTATCATAGTGCTCGTTAGTCGATCGTGTTCACGGTCAAGCTCACGACCAATCACAAGCTCGAGTGGAGCTTTAACCGAGTTTTTTCACGATCACTTACGAACAACTTGATTCGTTTACACCCTTCTCTTACATGTCTACTGATTTCTAGTGATTAATATTCAAGAGTCTTCATCTACATCTGTATATTGTATTATGGTAATGTGTGACGGATGTCTAAGTTATATCTTATGTCTCGGTGCAATTTAACCGATATATAAGTGAACTTATGATTAATTTGGTGAGGTTGTTGATATTATAACAATATGTAAATTTAAGAAGAAAAATGTAATATTCTAAAATAATAAAATGTATCATTATCGCAATGAAATATTTTATATATGTCTATTGATTCAACTTAGCTTCAATTGTTATGTGTAGTGTATACAATACTTCTTTTCAACAAGCTAGTTGGTTTGAGAACATAATCAAGTTAGCTTGTTGGAAAAAAATTATTTTCAATAGAAATTACCAAACTTAACTGAAGTGTAGTATAAATTATAACTAAACATACCTGAACTGAACTGAACTGATTTTAATTTAAGGAGAACAAAATTAATTTGGTTAGCCTTTTAAATCATGTAACTTGTGTGAAGAGCTGCGCGTTCACGTAACGAATTATTTCATAAAGAAAATTATGAAGTTAAAAATATAACTGAAAAACTAATGAGACACTGCCTCGGTCCATCATAATATTATGTAAGTGACAATAAATTTAAAACTTATTACTTTCGGTTCAAATTAGTTGGATCCTAAATTATGCTCATGTATCGTGATTGAGGCAGACAAAATCACTGCAATTATTATAACCCCTTTTCAACTGTCATCTCCAAATTCCAATTTTACCACTACAAATCTCTGCAATTACCTCCATACTTTTCCAGTTTTCCTTTACCACCATCCATCAGTCTCAATTTTCAGATCAGAACCACTTCTCTTCGTAACACATCACTCTCACACACACACTCTCGAACTCATTGCTGCTTCTTACCCCTTGCAATTTGGCCAAGTATAACTGCACCTAGGGTTTCATTTCCCGATGAATTCTAGAGCTCGGTATCCTCCTCCGGGAATGGGCGGTGGACGAGGCGGAGGTGGTGGAATGAACCCTAATGCTGGGTATAACCAAAACCCTAATTTCCAGCCCAGAAATCACACTCAACAGTATATACAGAGAAACCCGGCCCCAAATAACCAGAGCCAGCAAAATTTTCAGGATCCTCAGCAGCAGCAACAGCAATGGCTCCGGAGATCGCAGGTGCCCGATTCGGCTCTGGAAGAGGTGGAGAAGACTGTTCAGTCTGAAGCAGCTGATTCAAGGTTAGAGATTTCGCATTTTTCGGATTGTGTTTGATGGAATTACATCTAATTTAAAAGCTCGAACTTGTAGAGATAGAGATGTGTTGAATCTAGTCTATATATCAAGCCGAGTGTGTTTTTATTGCCGGTATAAAAAACTGAAGTTCTGGAATAAGAATTTGATTACGGCTGGTACTGTGGACAGTGTGTCTTTCGGTGAGGAGTTGGAGTCTAGACATGAGCCATAGTACTGAGGAGTTACTGCTGATATTGATATAAACGTAAAAAAATTAGTCTTTTCGATTTAATTAACTATGGCAATGTGGAGTAGTTGTCCTACTAAGATGAGCTGGAGTATAGTCATATAGACATGGACATTTTAGAGACAAATGATTGAATGAACTGTCCGTAACCATGAAGGATCTGAGAACTTAATAAATCGTGATACTTTTTTTTCTCTGAAATCCTTAGTTATCGAATTTGATTAATGCTGGTTATGTGAAGGATACTTTTACGATGAGCTGTAGTCTAGACTAGACATGGACTTTAGGAGGCAAATGGGTGAACTAGCCATTAATAAGAAGAATCTTGAGAACTTGGTTACTATTTATTTAAAAAAACGAGCCAAGCCCAGTTGAGTGAAATTGGGATGTGGTACTATTTGATTCAGCTTGCTTGCATCCTTTGTTAAAGCGTAGCAGTTGTATTTTCTTTCATTTGGCTTGTGAGGTTGCTTCGAGCCATTTGCTGTTCTATCACAATCATCTTACAAGTACCCAACTCTGACCTGACATTAAAAGACACTCTACTGTACTTTTGTTTTGTAATGAGCCATCTATATAAAATTCTTATTTCTTGGCATTTTGTGACTTGCCATAAAAATTTAAGGATTTGGAGTTCAGTTGGGTGGCAATAGCTGTTAGCGTAAAATGAGGGCACTTGGTGGGCATTAGTGTAGTTCATATCAAAGTCTTAGTGAATGCTATCTTTGGTTTTTAAGTAACGTTGAAAATACTCCATGGTGAAGTTATACTTCTCTGTCAAGTTCCCACTAGTTTGGCAGTTGCCATGTGGCTACCTGTGTTTACATGTGTTTTTTTGACAACAGATGTTAGTAACTGCGTATGTTTCTTGACCAGTTCACAAGATTGGAAGGCTAATTTAAAATTACCACCGGTGGACTCTCGCTACAGAACAGAGGTAAGATATCTCAGTATGTTCTTGCTTGGAACCGGTGAATGTGTTCCCGGAGTATTTTACCTATTGTCCTTTCCTGGTGTATATCGTATCCCAAAACCTGAAGTATATAGCTTGGTCATATTTTTGTTGGATACTCTATACGTATTTTATGGAAGGGGCTATCTTATGCGGTGATGCTTTGAGTTGTCAGAGGCTCGCAGCTGATACATATCTTATATGAATGAAGTAAGATTAATAGACATTTGACAATTTCAGTTAAACAAAACTTTAGAGGGTTCACATGTGGCAGACTAATCGGTGACTATGGTGTCAATGTGACTCAAAAAATTGCTATTTTAGATCAATAATCTTGGCCTGTACTGCCAAGGTCAGAGGGAGCTATAGTAGATGATTGGCTATGCGGGGTGGAATATATTTGCTTAATTTTAAAATAAGCATAAGCTCTTGAAAACACACATTATATGATACTTCTCTAGTTCTCTCAATGTAATATGTAGAATAAAGATCCTCGCAACAATTTGATTTGTTATGTTAAGTTGTAAATTATTTATGGCACCCTTTCCCAATCTTTGCAATGGTATGTCTATTATTATGTTTGTTGTTGATCGGGTTTCCTTCAGATTAGAATTTGATTGTGCATGCGGTGAGCAGTTATTTCATCTCATAGCTTAACATAGTACCAGTCCTTATTGCTATTGCACCTGTCTTTCAGGATGTTACAGCTACCAAGGGTAATGAATTTGAAGATTATTTTTTGAAACGCGAGCTGCTTATGGGAATATATGAGAAAGGCTTTGAGAGGCCATCGCCAATTCAGGAGGAGAGCATACCAATTGCACTCACTGGGAGTGATATCTTGGCTAGGGCCAAGAATGGGACTGGAAAAACTGCTGCCTTTTGTGTTCCTGTGCTGGAAAAAATTGATCAAGACAGAAACGTAATTCAAGGTTGTGTATATTTTCAAGGTTTCATCCCCCCACCCCCACCCACACCCCACCTCCATACGATCTAGTGCATTTTGTTGGGGATGTGAGGTGATATATTATTGCTGGTGTCCTGGAGACACGAGTGAATCTTACAAACTCTTCAGCCTTGAGCTTCTAAATGTTGTGGTCATTTAACTTCAAATTCAATCCTGTATCTTATTTACCTCCATCTTTGCAGCTGTTATTCTTGTCCCAACAAGAGAATTAGCCCTTCAAACATCACAAGTTTGTAAAGAACTAGGAAAGCACTTAAAAATAGAAGTCATGGTCACAACTGGTGGAACTAGCTTGAAAGATGACATAATGCGTCTGTATCAACCAGTTCATTTACTTGTTGGAACCCCTGGAAGAATCCTTGATCTTGCAAAAAAGGGCATCTGCATCTTGAATGAATGTTCTATTCTTGTCATGGATGAGGTACAAATTTTTTTTTATCCTTCTCTTTATTCGGTATTTAAATATATATTTACTGAATCTTTTTTCTTCCTGTGTTGAGAAGTTATATATCATATTCTGGTACTGGTCTACTGGAGATCCTAATTATGAAGCTCACGTAATGAATGCTCACGTAATGAATGCTCACGACACCATTAAATGGGTGATTTTGCATTCAAAGAATATTGTATGATTGAGCAATACAGTGCTATATGTGAAATCTTGGGTTGAGATTTTCGACACTACTTGTTCACTTACCGTAGTTTGTTGTTTTTGGTTGCAGTTGTTATAGAAGGTGATACTATCGATGTTAGAATCCTTAATTTTCATGTATCTTTACTGGGTGTTGTTTGTTTTAAGTTGGCATTTATTGTGAAATTGATGACGATGAACATATTCCGAGTTTTCTCATTATGACCTTTAATGCATTGTTTTGAGTGGTTTTGTTTGAGTTAGCAATGGATGTTAAATGGCTATGCTTCAAGTTTTCTCGTTGCTACCTGTAACGCATTGTCCTGAGTTAGTAATGAATGTGATTTTGGTGATTATGACCATGTTATGAATTCAGCTATGATTCTCCTGTGCCATTTTTTCCTACAGGCAGATAAGCTTCTTTCACCAGAGTTTCAACCGTCTATCGAGCAGTTAATTCGCTTTTTGCCTGCAAACCGTCAAATGCTTATGTTCTCTGCTACTTTTCCTGTTACGGTAAAAGATTTTAAAGACCGATACCTGAAGAGGCCTTATGTCATCAACCTTATGGATGAGCTTACTCTCAAGGGTATAACCCAGTTTTATGCTTTTGTGGAAGAAAGACAGAAAGTTCATTGTCTCAACACTCTCTTTTCAAAGGTGCACGATTCATACAAAGGAAAAAGACTTTAATACTTGTTAGTCATCTCTTTAAGATTTATGACAATAGTTTGCTTATAATGGATACACCTCTCATCTTCCCTGCAGTTGCAAATAAACCAATCTATTATTTTCTGCAATTCTGTGAATCGGGTGGAACTTCTTGCGAAAAAAATCACTGAACTCGGCTATTCTTGCTTCTACATACATGCGAAGATGCTCCAAGATCATCGGAATAGAGTCTTTCATGATTTCCGCAATGGTGCTTGCAGGAATCTTGTTTGCACTGGTATGTTCTTTATGTCTCTCACTCTTAAAAAACTTCACCATTATCTTCACAGGGTTTTAGCCCCCTTGTCTGCACAAGTAATATGTGTGGGGTCAATCTTTGTGCTGCAGTGAATCATTCTTCCTTCTGTGTTGTACATTTACAGATTTATTTACTAGGGGGATTGATATTCAAGCAGTTAACGTCGTTATTAATTTCGATTTCCCCAAGAATGCTGAAACTTATCTACACAGGGTAAGTGCCTACTATCCAGCTGTGTAGTATGAATCCTTTCGTACAAGTTTCAATTGTTGATTTATTTATTGTTTGTAATGTTAATTGCTTATGCACAATGTAGGTTGGTAGGTCTGGGAGGTTCGGACATCTTGGTCTAGCTGTGAATCTGATCACATACGAGGACCGTTTCAACTTGTATGCACGCCATCTCTATTTCAGCAAAGTGTCAAATCCTTTTTGTGGTAACATGTCCTTGATGTGGTGACTCACTTTCTTTTATCTTTAGATATAGGATTGAACAAGAATTAGGGACAGAAATCAAGCAGATCCCTCCACATATAGATCAAGCTATATACTGCCAGTGATCATCTGTAGGGGAGCCTGTTCAAAATGGTTGGATGTGCCAAGGATGGTGAGTTGTTTGACCCTATGTAAGTTTTTTTATGCTACTAAGTTCTAACATCATTTTAAATTTTATCTGTGACATTGCGTATCTGTTTGTCTGCCTAAGTTATGTCAAGTCCAATGGCACTTTAGAACCAGCATTTTGTTTTATAGCTCTGTAATTCTGTTTTCTTTCTTGACACCATTGGCTAATAATTTATCAGTAAATTATTTGATGTAATTCATTTAAGCTAGCGGGCACTTTAATTTCTTTACTTTCTACTTTTGAGGACGTTTAAGCGTGTGTCAATGTAGGCTTAAGAATGTTTTTAAGTTTTTGTCAGGTTTTTTGCCAACACTTATTGGTTTCAAAGTAGCATTCAACTACTCATAGTTTTTTATGAAGAAACTTATTAAACCTGCATCTTGTTTTGGAAAGAGGGATGATTCTATGAAAGTTGCATCTCAAAATGCTGAAGCCCTTATATGATATGTGTGAGTTAGATGATGGGAATGTAATTCAGTCTTGTATAAATTTTGCATAATGACTACATTAAAGCAATATTATTCTATAGTGAAGCGCTACCAGTTTCTTCTATTTTTGCTCTAATTTCATCTATCATTTGTTGACATAGGAACATATGGCTGCCTTGCGAAGGTGATGATTGGAACTATCTTGTTATTTGGATCAATCCAATCTATATTGGCCATCGAAGACTGTTTTTAATAGTGCATGAGGCTAATGAAGCGCTGGAATTTTCAAGATATTGGGCATCTTATGGGCCAGCAAAATTTATAGAGTTAGAATTGCCTATATGTTCGGAGTTATGTGCCTTATAATCACATACATCAGCTTTCTTCCTTATCATAATTTTACCTGTCCCCTCCAAAAAAAAAAAGAAAAAAGAAAAAAAAAAGAAAGTAATCTTGTAGGAATTCTTGAGCCACGGCCTTTTCTTATAATCTTATTATTCTTCTTTTTCTCTTGTTTCTTATCCTCTTGTTCAGTCACTTGGTTCCAAGTTAATCCTGCACCCTTGTGTATGTCCAATGCAAAAAAATATGGTTGCTCTTGTGTTTGCTTCTATTATTGAAAGTAGGTCATAATAAAAAATGTCTGCTTTTTACTTTGTACCTGTAACCCGTCTATCTGTTAACATGTGCGAAGTTGCTGCAATCAGTATTCTCGAGTTGTATCATAATTAGGATGCTCCTCATGGTTCACCATCGGTTGGGTGGCTGTTCCTGAACAAGCAATGCCTTATTTTTCCTTTCTTTTTTGTATGTTTTCTGGGTCTGGTGTTGCTGTTTGTGATGGGCGTGTGCCTATAGGAATTAGGAAAAAGTAGGCATTTTGTGCCATTGAAGAGTTGGAACTATTGAAATTGGAAAGGAAGAAAAATAATAAGTAAAAACCTGGGCATTGAACATTTGTAAATTACCTGTCGTAACCTATCGGGCTAGAAGTTCTCGAGGAACAGTTTCAGAAGAGAGCGGAAGCATCATCAGTAGTGTTAGCCATAATTCCAGACTTGAAAAGAGATGATAAAAGAAACAGAGAATTGAAATAATTTAAGTTAGAATGAAAACAAGCACAACACTGAGCATATTCACTTGGAACTTTGCTCTGGTGAGATGCTTTGCTAAGAGAATATTTTCTAGCACAATTAAATACAATTATTAAATATAAAAGTTAAGGATACTAGACTAATATAATATGTCATTGTGTTATAAGGCGAAGTTATGTTACAATTTAAGAAGAAACATAATAAAGAAGATAAAATAGTGTAAAATTAACTTTTTCTTTGAAATATGATGCACATTGACGTCTAAAGACTATTCTATTTATAGGTAAATAAGATGTTAATTTTTAGGCAATATCTCGAAACTATTTGGAGGAGAAACATAAACAAGAAGCTTTAGGAAAAATCTTTTGAAATAACAGAGTTTCCATTACCATGAATCATCGATCTGTTCTTAAAAATTCTGAAACTCTAATCGTAGTGATTTGGGATTTTAATAGACATTACTCTTAATTATTTGTATCTGATGTTGATGCTCAGACGAATTGGTTTCTTCAATGCATGTTCCCTTCTTCTCCGATCGTTATGCTTCCTGTCTTGAAATTGTCCGTCTTTTTCTGATGAAGAATTCGGTCCTCTTATGTGTTTAATGCCTATTTTTCCTATTCTATTCTTATATATGGAATCTTGAGTGCTTTTAGTTTTGGTCCTTACATTTTTTCAGTCTTTACTGTTGACCCATTGACATTTACACTTCCAGCCCTTTTTGTTTCATGTAATTCCCAATATAACCTTGCCCCCAAATTAAGTTGGTGGGATTCGAATTGATACCTTTTTAAAATCAATAATTGAATGCGTATTTGCGATTTAAAGTTTGACATTAAATTACTAAACATTAAACTACCAATTGTAATTGCAAGGTATCAAATCTCTCAACCAAATGGATTCCCGCTCCGAAACTACTCCGCCACTTCCACCACCGCATCTTCCGGCGAGCTCGCCGGAAAATGGTGACGACAATTCATGGGGAGAGGAAGTGTCCTCGAAAGTTATGTCACATTACAAGTCTCTTCCGAAGAAAGGGAAGCCTCAAGGTCGCGAAGTCACTGTTCTCTCCGCTTTTCTTCTCTCCGATCCTTCTCAAGGTACACTCAGTTTCCTAATTTGCTTGCTATACAAAACTCTGAAAATTGAAGTATCTTAAGCTTTTTTGTGTTGTAGAATTACAAGTTGTAGCTCTAGGCACCGGAACGAAATGCTTAGGGAAGTCTCGTCGGAGTTCCAGAGGCGATGTTGTCAACGATTCGCACGCTGAAGTTATTGCTAGAAGGTCCCTTCTCAGGTTCGGTTGCGAGATGTGCTCGATTCTCGTATTTACTTGTTATTGTGGTGTTTCTAGTATTTCATATTTAATGTGATATTAGAAATTTGATTATCCTGCGTGAATGCATAGTTAATGAATGATGAAATCGGTTATTCGGTAGTAAGTGAATTCGTCAATGTGTATGATAATAGTTTCTATTGTTCTTTGGCCTAGGTGATTGTCTAAAGGAACTTGCTCGATTAAATGCTGCACTGATTTCCTTAATGTACCAGGTACCTTTATGCGGAGATTCAGTCTATCACGAAGGAGATAAGGATTAGTGGCAGTGTGGAGTTACAAAGCGATAGAGTGATGAGCTCCTTTTTGGATTTGAGCTTGGAGGAAGCTGGGAAAGGAAAATTTAAATTGAAACTTGGGTGGCAGTTACATTTGTATGTCTCGCAGTTGCCATGTAGGTAGGTGTTCTGAGAGGTCTTTCATTGTGATTTCTAATTGGTCACCAGTGTTAACGCTAGTTTTTTTTTTTTTGTAGGTGGTGACTCATCACTCAATTCTCAGCTGTTTACATCGTTGAGTAGCAGTTCTTCAGAGGAGCAGAATACAGGATGCCTATCTCTGGAGGATTCCACGGGACACACTGGTAATCCTTTTCATAGTTTTCACATAACAATGTTTAACCATGCCTGGAATCATATATTCCTATTCCCATTGTGTTATTTGAAACTAGTTGCAAACTTGCAATTGACTTTGAATATCTGTGATTTGTTTCTAGATATATGTTCTCAAGTCACCGGTACAGTTCAGAGGAAGCCTGGAAGGGGAGATACCACCTTGTCTGTAAGCTGCTCTGACAAGATTGCCCGATGGACTGTAGTAGGAGTTCAAGGTCTTTAGTTTTTGGCTCATGATAAATTGTTCGCGTGCTATCTTCTATTTCCCAAGCTAGAACAAGTAAATCATTACCCAATTGAAATATTTTTAAAGAGTTCGAATGTTACATGTCAAGTCTGGATCATATGCACATCCAGGACATAGTATGTAAGCATCATTTAAGAAAAATGAAGTTGAGCATGTTTTCAGTTACTCTAAGATTTAACTGGTCCTTAAGAGTAAAAAATGGTGCAAAAACCCACATGAAATTTCTATGAAGCCATTTCACTTGACCTGGACTGGCCAGACATGGTAAAATTATGAAATATAGTTTGCTATTCCTAATTATGTAATCATAATGTCCTGACAATTTGTGAAAGGTACAGGTGACATTACCTTACTAGAACACGAAATTATATTTTGTCAAAATGTTACCCGTACAATGTTCTCAAGGAGATATAATGGTCTTTAATCTTGTACCGTATTGTCTAATGGCAGTTTACCAACTAATGCAGGAGCTCTGCTTTCCTACTTCCTGGAACCAGTATATATCTCATCTGTAACTGTGGGTCAGTCCCATTCTGATTCTGGAAAAATACTTCTGACAAGTCATCTTACACGATCCTTACATCACCGGATTGTTCCATTCTGTAACAATATTATAGATCCTTTTCAAGTAAAGAGGGTGAGATTTTTGTCTCCCTTGACCGTTGTACACGATCTTCCTAATGACTGTAGCACCTGATGAATCTTTCAACAATATTGATATTTTATTTCGCGAACAGCCAATCCTTTGTTTAGCTCCAGTGCCGCCCAAGGAGTTTCAACATTCTGAGACTGCTCTAGAGACCCTAACCTGCGGGTGGGTTCATTTGGTTATGAACTCTAGTTCCGAGTAAATATTATTGGGAATAGTATTATTGTTATTTTACTGCAGTTCTTTGAAGCCCATTTTTTTAATTTGAAGGTATTCTATATGTTGGAATAAGTTTGGTTTGCATGAA
This sequence comes from Plantago elongata, assembly GCA_036897095.1. NCBI lineage: Eukaryota > Viridiplantae > Streptophyta > Magnoliopsida > Lamiales > Plantaginaceae > Plantago > Plantago elongata. The sequence continues at coordinate 47,741 of JAYMSP010000133.1, read as the reverse complement.
GTTATTCTTGGGACAACTGGTAGAAAGCAGGGCACTTCTGCTAAAGGTGCACTCTCTCCATCAACAGAGCCGTCTCTATGCAAGTAAGAGTAGTTAAATCTTGTAAGCTGAAGACAATACTTGGTTATATGTGGGCAAAAATATAAACTCGAACCTGCTTCTCTTGCTATTAGTACTTTGTTTTAGGTGCCATCAGGTTTCTTCTTAGTTGGGCAATGACCCTTTAAGTCGTAGACCATTATCTGTACTTGAACAACCTCCCTTTGTATTCTCACCGTTAATTCTTTTTTACTGTTATAGAGCTATTTTCATGTAACTCCTTTGAATTTATTGTCATTAGGAAGCACTTATTGGACTTGTTTGTGTCGTTAAAGGAAGACTGTTCATCTGAATTCTGCATTAGTGAGAAAACCTATCGGGAACTAAAGGTACATTTTGTGAAATATCACTACACATGCTCCCCACCAACCGAAAGGGGGAAAAAGTAAAAAAGTGACTGATAGAACAATTCTTCTTTTGCAGGATGGAGCTGAAGCATATGCTGCAGCTTCGAAGGCCTTCAAAGCAAGCCTGAAATTTAGAAATTGGCCATTGAGGCCCGAGAGCTTCGAGTTCTTTTCGTATAGGAACATTAGAATGAGTCGTGTGGTTGCTTAACCAGAACTTAGCTGGTTGTATGTGCTTGTGGAGTTCAAAAACCAACAAGATGTGGCATATCTATTAATTGGCTCTAACTGTTAACTGTAGCTCAGTAGAAATCAGTAACACAACATTTGACATAATTGTCTCCCCGGAAATTTCAATCCTGAAAGGTAATATCATAATTTAAGTATTTTCTCCTATCCTTTTTTTGCCACTCGTTGATTAGAAATGGTTATGTATAATTGAATTCATCTAGTTAAATGTTAGGTTTAGAATTCATGATTAAATTATATACATGTGCCTATAATTATGCTCTATGAAGTTCATGTTCTGATTCATTCTCTGATACATATATGATAAGATCATGTTCTGCGTTTTGCCACTGGATTTAGATATTGGATTCAAGAGATGGGTGGAAACCTATATCTATAGAGTTTTTGTTGTATTCCAGCCATCTTCATTGATCATCCTTCTGCAACCCAATCAATGTAGCTTCAAGAAGTCTGAGGCCAGAGGGAGTGTGGATGGGTGCTTCGGCGAACCTCTATATGTAGCCTAGTCACAACAAACACATACAGGCCACCTTAATACAATGTCGATTTCAGTTGAGTAAAAACCGTCCATGATGCTATTTCCTTGTTTGATGGCTCCGGAATTAGGATGCGACCTCTTCATTCTGTTATTGAATTTAACAAATTGTTGAATTTTGTTGTCAAAATGCAAAACTATTCTCTTGCTATCCACATGTTCGACAAAATGCGTCACTGTAGTGGTGTCCCTTTGAATGATCATTGTCATTAACTGCTACTGCCTTCTCAATCAAGTGGATGTTTGTTCTGCTGTTCTGGGCATGTTTCTTAAGTTGGGTTTCATACCAAATGTCGCCAGCTTCAGCACTCTTATTAAAGGGCTCTTCTTGGAAGCCGATGCTCTGTTATTGTTTAATAGGTTGTTGAGGGAGAATCTGTGTGAACCTAGTGAAGTTACATTTAACACTGTGATCCATGGTCTGTGCAAAGTCGGAATGGTTGATGATGCTCTCCAACCGTATTCCAAGATGGCTGGCAAGGGCATTACCCCGAAGGTTGTTACTTATAGTTCTATCATACATGCTTATGTGATTTCGAACGATGGAAGGAAGTGAAATAGTTCATGGAGGAGATGTTCGCTCGTGGCATACTTAACCTTTTTTACCTTTGGCGTATTATAGATGCTTTTTGCAAAAATGTTGGCAGTTATGATGCAAAGAAGTGTTGCTCCCGACATTATAATGCATTAATTGATGGATATTGTGTGTGCTTGTGCTAGGAGAGATGGAGAGAGCAAGGAAAATATTTAATCTGGTTTTGAATCTGGTCTTAGACCTGATGTATAATAGTTTGATGGACAGATACTGCAAAAAGTGTAATGTTGGTGAAGCTTGGAAACTTTTCTGTGAAGTTCCTCACGTGGGATTACAACACGATACTGTTAGCTATCGCACAGTGTTACATGGACTTGCAAGCACATCATGTAACTCTTGATGTGAGGACGTGCACTAGCTTGATCGATGGATTATGTAGGAATATAAGAAGTTTGATGAAGCATTTTATGTTTCTAAATTCTAAGTGAGATGGAAGACGATGGTGTTAATCCAGGCACATCATCATATAATGCTCTTATTCATGGATTGTTTAAAGATGGAAAGCATGAAGTTGCAATGGATCTCTTTCACTCACTTCCTTCATAAGGTTTTCAAGCTGATGTTAAAGATGTTAACAATGCAAATCGGTGCATTGTCAAGAAGGGTTTACAGATGAGGCAAAAACTATATATTTATGGAAATGGAAAAATACGGTTGTCCTCCTGACAGTGTTACATACAATGTTCTTGCCAAAGGTTGTCCTCCTGACAGTGGTCGCTTGATCATCGGCAAATTAAATTATGCTGTGGAATGGGGATGGGATTCTTCAAGATATGATAAAGAATGTTACTCCAAAAGATATCTTGGCTACATTTATGCTTCAGAAGGATTTTAGTCTAGCCTTGATTTACAAAAATCAAAATTAGTCTGATTGTGATTTATTCTGAAGCTTGTGTAGTTACCAAAGTGAGGTACTCATTTATGCATTTTGCTTCTTTGATGCCGGCTTGACACAAAGGAGCTGCGAAGCAAAGCATTTGGATTCCCAGTCAATCAGGTCTTTTTTTTTCATTCTGTTTAGTCGCATGTCAAACAGGCACGACTAGCAGGGCATACAGACTCCAGACATGTTTGAGGATAATGGTGTACAATCACCAGATGTTCTTCCTACATTCGTTCCTGATAATGTTGTTGAAGAAGCACAACTTGACATTTATATTGGGTATATGCACGAGATAGTAACGGGGATCCCAACAAGGTATAACAATTTATTATTTCATCCAAGAGCCTTTCGATCCAGGAAAGGGCACAGTAAGTTTTTCAACTCATCAACATGCCCATCCATACTCTGTTGATTTATATACCGTGAATCAAGTACTTGCTAGACTTTTGTGCCATTTGAATTTAAGTATACTATTACTTTATACATTAATCTTCGTGTTAAAAATTAAATGTCAACATTTGATTTGAGACGGACGGAGGGAGTAGTTGATAAGTGGAGATTAATTGCTTGTTTGTTAAGCACTTTGCATGACCTGAAATGATGCAAATAGGGCTGTAATTTCACATTTTAATTCCCAGTTTCACACTCTTTACTTGCTTGCCTCTCACTTGTTTTGCTAGTCTTTTTATATAAGTATTTCTGCTGCAACATGTGAATATCTGTAGGTGTTACTTCCCTGCTGGAAAAAGGTAAAGTATATACTACTGCTACTACTTATGCTGGAAAAAGGTAAATAAATATCCTGTTAATAAAATAATATACTTACTTCTTATGTATATGAAAACATAGCAATTTTAACAATATAAACGTTTTATTAATGAAATAACTTTTCTATTGACAATATAGGTAGGTTTTTCTAGATTAGTTTTCTGGAGACCAGATTACACTAAATTTGTGGATAACCATTTAGTTAAAATAAAACTGTTTAATGTACATTTAGACGGTAATTTATCGGGTAATTACTTGTTAAAAAAATTATATGTTATTTTAAATATGCACTGTTCAATAAAACTAGTTATATGCTAATTGACTATTCTAAATAGTTTGTAGCAAATTTGAAGGAGTCTTAAAAAGGATGCGTTTATTTTCAAAACAAATTAAGAGGGAAAAATTCTATAGATGGTACTTGAAGTTGTACCATTTTACGTTTTGGTACCTTAATTTGGCTCGGTAAAGTTTTTATACCTTTCGTTAACTTCCTGTTCAATTTTACTATTCTGTTATCGGAATCAACGACCCGTCAATTTTGACCGAATTAAGACGAATTACAACGAATTGGTCCAAATTTCAGTCCCTAAAATTTTGATAGAATTTATTTTTCTTTAAGGTTTATTTTAATTTAGTAATTTTAAAATTACAATTCAAGTTGAGAGTCATATTTTTTTTCATTAATTTTTTGAGTTAATTTTAATGTCTTCTTTTAGTTTAATTTTACGATTCTTATAAAATTTAAAAATCATATTAAATTAAATATCTTGTCCGATTAGATAATTTGATTAAAATTGAGTTTTTTATAAAACAATTTAACTGAAATTGTGTTGTCGAATACCAAGTTGCCAAATATATGCTCTATCAGTTTCAAAAGAGTCAGTTCAATTTTTACCTTTTCTAGTTAATACGTTTCAAGTTTCAACCACGTATTAGTAGTAATAAATAATTCTTTCTCTTGGCAGATACTTGCGTAGTTAACACCTAAATGGTAGTTTAATGTGAATACGTCCAAAGACAATTAAGTGTATCAATGCATTCCTTAAGCGTAAAAAACAATTAACTCTAATTAAGGATGCAAACCACGATACTGGAAATCTGCTGATGTTGGTAAATAAATTCAAATTGAGTATGTCATTATCCAAATACTGCCTTACAAGATTACATATTCTAAATAACACCAATGATATAATTATTAGTTTTTCATTAATTGTTTTTTATTTCCACAGTCCTCAAATCACTTCATGTATATAAGCAAGTCTTGATTCTCTCATTTGTAGTCACACTCTACACCTTCCATGTAAACAAACATCACATTTTTTTGGTGTAAGCAAACCATACACATAAATTTTAGTCATTTTTGTTGTCAGGAACAAAATATTTTGAAGGAGAGCAAGCATGGTGAAAAGTCCACAGCATCATGAGAAGTTGATGAAGGAGTTTTGGCTGAGGCCTGCATTTTCGAAATCGAATTCCAAGTCATTCAACAAGAGAGCTAAGCTAACATGGCCATTCCTTGTTTTCTTCATCTTCTGCATCGTTTTTGTGTCCTTGCTGTTTTTCACCGGACGGACTGACCTAGTAAGTTCTCACAAGATCTCTTTAGCTAGTTTACGTAAAAAAAATAAAAAATGGTATATCGTCATATGACTCATGTCACATATGTGATGTATGGAGTGTTTGGTGTGTATAGCAGTTGTATGTTCATGTGATTTAGATAGATGATTTCATACTTGAAGATATCACATTGCTTTTTAAGTAAATACATGTGAATTAATATTACACATCAATTTTAGTAGAGAAAAGAAGAATCAAGGGGTTTGGTAATTTGTGAAATCTGGTAGGAAGGATTACGTGCTTGTTAATAAGTAATAACCATTATTGTTAATAGCTTCGCGATAGCGCCTTGGAAGCTCGCTTTTGAGCACCCGTGACACATTTTTGGAATTTTTTTCACTACTTCACTATCTCACCCGCGGTCACAATCACAATTTTGTTGGCCTGGCACAATTTTGATAATAACTCAATTTTATACTTAGACAGATTTGTTTAGTTATCCCCAAATACATTTAACTGTACAGTGAAATTTTAAGTTATTCGTACTTCAATACATTGTGAATCTAGAACTGAGTGTCGATCATGAACTCTGGTTTTACAATATTCAAGTAATAGTTTGACTATTGTTGAGAATAGTTAATTAAGTAATTAATCACATCACCATAATCAACTACATCGCATTAAATTCTCCTTGATTCACTGTGTCGTGTTTGCAACGAAGTATAAATAGTAGTACTATTGTATTAGTCATGTGTCCTTGATTGCTAATTGTAGGTAGTTATTATGACTCACTTTATATCTTCTAAAAGTATTACAATAAGAAATTTAATAACACTATAGGAAAAAATTTAAGCTAATAATATTTCATAATACACTTTTATTAAAAATTAAATTTGTATATATTTTAACAGCAATTCATAATTCACCTTAAAATAGTAAGGCAGAAAAATAATAAAAGAAAATGAAGGTAGTATATTATTGACCACACAATATTACCCCTCATGAAGTTAAATAGGTTATGTTATTTTTAAATATAATTTTTAAGAAATAAACTGAACTAAATTAAATTAAAGTGTAATATAAAATATAACTAATTTGAAGATGAGTTTGAATAAATTTTTAGTTGAAAATAACGTAGTTGTAATATTTTTTGTTATTTTAGGAAAGGGGCTATGAGCCGTGTTTATTAGACATTTTACCATCTTATTTGGAACTCTTGCAGGCAAAAAAGATTTACATAGGATTTTCACCCCAAAACGCCCTCCAAAATTCGACCCAGAAAACCATACATACCCCTACGTTCCCTCTTAACTGCATGGCATGGAACCAAACCAAAACCTGTCCCAAAATCTACCCTAAAACATCAAATATCCCTCCCACACCCGAATCTACCTGTCCTGAATACTTCCGATGGATCCATGAAGACCTGAAACCGTGGAAGCAAACCGGAATCCAACAAGAAACAGTCGAAAAAGCAAGAGGAACAGCGCATTTCAAGTTAATAATTTTGGATGGAAAAGTTTATGTGGAGAAGTTCCGGGAGTCGATTCAGACACGAGCATCGTTCACAATTTGGGGCATTGTACAGCTGGCTAGGTGGTACCCTGGGAAATTGCCCGATTTGGAGCTGATGTTCGATTGCGATGACAGGCCTGTTGTAGATGCGAAGCCGTATGGACGGGTGGGGTCGGATCCTCCGCCACCCGTGTTCCGTTACTGCTCGGATTCGAAGAGCTTGGATATTGTGTTTCCTGATTGGTCCTTTTGGGGCTGGTAATTGTTCTGTGAAGAACCCTCATATGAAAAAATTGCTCTGGCGTTCAACACAAATGAATATATTCACACCTCCCTACAAGTTTGATATTTTGATGAGATAAATTCTGTCAGATACCATTTTCCTAAATGTAGTGAAAACTGGCTTTTCAACCACGCCCTTAAATGTATGATTCTTTGCTGTACAGGGCGGAAACAAACATAAGGCCATGGAGAAGTGTGTTGAAAGACATAAGTGAAGGGAACAAGAAGACCAAATGGGAGGATAGAGTGCCCTACGCTTACTGGAAAGGAAACCCGTATGTTTGTCCTTGGAGGGCCGAACTTATGAAGTGCAATGTCACTGATCAAAACGACTGGAATGCCCGCCTCTATATTCAAGTAAGATTGTATTACCACATGTAGCAGAATACTGGCACTTAATGACACAACAAATCTTGAAATGTTATGTTTAAGGTTTCTTATAATTCAACCTTTTACGTCAGTTTCAGTTTCTTATCGCTTAAGGAGTTCGTACGATATCTGTTGCAGGATTGGATAGCAGAGTCTCAGAAAGGATTTAAGCAATCAAACCTTGGAGACCAATGCACTCATAGGTTGATGTCTTCTAATGTTGTGTTTCTCATTATATACTACATTTTGATTGCTTATGCGAATTCAGTTTTCAGGTACAAGATATACATAGAAGGGTGGGCATGGTCAGTGAGCGAGAAATATATTTTAGCATGTAACTCTCCGACCTTGTTAATGTCTCTGCGTTGGCATGACTTCTTCATAAGAAGCATGATCCCCCAGCACCACTATTGGCCTGTCAGGGACAATGACAAATGCAAGTCCCTTAAATTCGCCGTTGAATGGGGAAATAATCATACTGAAAAGGTAACATCTTCATCCTAAGATAGACTCTATTTCAATTCGGAGACATCTAAGTTTGCTTTGTAGCCTAGTACCAGTAATAGACATGAAAACGAGTGCTTATAAATTTATTGTAGGTTCTAAAAAGTTGTTCTGATCCCATGGTTACAGGCAAAGGCAATTGGAAAAGCTGGTAGCCGGTTCATCCACAAGGACTTGAAGATAGAATACGTGTACGACTACATGTTCCACTTGTTAACTGAATATGCAAAGCTCTTGAAGTACAAACCAACTATTCCCCCGAATGCAGTGGAGCTTTGTGCGGAATCATTGGCGTGTTCTTCACACGGGATTTGGAAGCAGTTCATGGAAGAATCTCTGGAACTGTCTCCTAGTAGTTCAGGACCATGTGAAATGCCTTCACCTTATAACGATGATGAACTCAAGGCTTTTATGGATGCAAAGGTGAATGCTGAAAAAGGAGTTGAGGCATTGGAGGCTAAGTATTGGAATAAACAGAACATAATGCAGTAGGATTTCCATTTCATGAGTATGTTCCTACCTACTGTTGTAACTCTCTTAACCGGAACAGTTTGTTTTAAATGTCTTGGAGTCATAACATTATGTATCAACTTGTCCAAAGAAATCAGTAAATTATTTTAAACGGAGTTTAATGCCATCTATTCCAGTGTTGTAGTCCAATTGTTGATAGTTTCTTCAAAGATAGAATGGTTTATAATGCTCTGCAACTGAACCTAGTCCCCAAGATGGGATGGCATGCGTATTATGCCGAATCTTGTCACTTATAATTCTATACTACAAGGCTTATGTGATTGAGTAGATGGAACTTGGTAGGAAGCAAAAGCTTGGTATTAAACAAGATGATCTCTCGTGTAGTACTTCCCAGCATGTTTACTTATAGCATATTAATACATGTTTGTTGTAAGGATGGAAGCCAGGCCTGTGTTGCCAGTTGTGATGCGGAGAAATGTTGCTCCAGTCATCGATGTATATAGTGCATTAACCGAAGTATATTGTCTGCACCGGAGAGATGGAGAAAGCAAGGGAAGCATTCAATGCCTAATTAAACCAGCCATTTCTCCATTGTAGTGGAGCTTTGTACGAATTCAGTAGCGTCCTCTGCAAACAGAATTTGGAGCAGTGGTTCAGTTTGATGCACAGCGCCTCCAAATAAAACGGATCATGCTAGATGCTGTTATTGATGGAAAGGTTAAGGCTACAAATGAAGTTGAGGTACACTGAAGACTGAACATTTGTAATAGGCAGAAGAAAATGCAATACACTATTATTCTTATATCATATGCTAAATTTAGATTCGTCCAACTATATTATTTATAGTCCTAAAAGTACAGAAAATTGAACAAGATCTATTCCTGGTCCCCAGAATTCTCCTCTTTTTGTGGAAGGTCAACTCACTGATTTGTAATAAATCTATAATGTAGTGTGTGTATATACAGGTTACTGAATCAAGAACAATTCGAAACGTAGGAAACTGAGCAGATCAGATCTTAGCTTATCAGGTGCTTGAGCTGGTTTGTCTTTGGAATGAAACAGAATCATTTTCATGCAGTAACTGTTACAGGTTTCATAATAAGAAAAACCTTCGTCGACGATCACCAATGATGATAGATCGGCAAAGGATAAGAAGCACGCAAACAACATTTGCATTCTATCTTATCATATTGATCATCATTGCCTCAGTTATCCGATGGATTGACATTGTAAGTCTCGTTATTCTTCTTCACAGTTCTTAGTTACATTGTTCTTGATCTTTTCGTCGAAAGTAATATTTTGCCTGTGTGTTCAGTCGATAATCACAGGATCAATCTCACAAGTGAAATTTCACCTCCAAGAATCACCTCATATATATCCGACAGAAGTCAATTGTTCCCTAAACTGTTCTGAAATTTCATTTGCCACTGAAAATATTGTCAATTTACCACCTGAGCAATGCCCAGAGTACTTCAAATGGATTCATGAGGATTTAAGGCCTTGGAAAGTGACCGGGATCACAAGGCAAACGGTTGAAAAGGCCAAGGAAGTTGCGCACATGAGGATAGTCATTGTGAATGGCAGAGTATATACAGAGAAATACAAGCAAGTGTTTCAAACAAGAGATGCTATCACGGTTTGGGGAATATTGCAGCTTATTAGGCTGTACCCTGGGAGGATACCGGATGTGGATTTGGTGTTCGAGTGTGGTGACAAACCGGTGATCAGGAAGCGGGACTATAACAAACCTAACGGTTTAATCCCTCCATTGTTTCACTACTGTGGGGATGATATGACTTACGATATCCCTTTTCCTGATTGGTCATTTTGGGGTTGGTAAACATTTTCTCTTCTCGCAATTTCGAATTTTTTTTTAGAAAAAATGTTATCTGAACTTGGTCCACGTTAATGATGAGAAATGTAGGACTTTGTATCTAAGCTGTTACCAATCTGAGGGTTGTTGGACTTTTTGTTTCTGATGATAATGGCCTGTTTCTTCATCCAATTTGACAGGCCGGAGGTTAATATCAAGCCATGGGAAATCTTGAAGGAGGAACTAAAAGAAGGTAACAATATTATCAAGTGGAGTGACAGGGAACCTTATGCCTATTGGAAAGGAAACATCAAGTTAGGCATCACAAGACGTGACTTGGTGAAATGCAACGTTTCTGATGGAGAAGATTGGAAAGCGCGGATCTTCCAAATGGTATTACCTGCTTCCCTAATTCTCTAAGAGGCTACAGATCTACAAAAATGGTTAATTTTTGCTGTGTTAAACTGTTAAGACGTATGAAGTACTGCTCTATGAGTCTACATTCAATTCATTTCTAAATGAAATTATGTTTGAGTGCAGGAATGGGGCAAAGAGAAAACACAAGGATTCAAACATTCTGATTTGGCTAGCCAATGCACATATAGGCATGCATCCATTACATATTTTATCGAATTACACCCTCCTCTGTCTGTAAATGGTGTTGTATGTTCTGATGCATTTGATGCAGATACAAGATCTACGCGGAAGGTGTTGCATGGTCTGTTAGCGAAAAGTACATCTTAGCATGCGACTCGTTGAGTTTGATTGTAAATCCACATTACTACGATTTCTTTACCAGATGTTTGCTGCCCACAGTTCATTACTGGCCTATCAGTGACAAGGATCAGTGCAGATCAATCAAGTTAGCAGTTGAATGGGGAAACAAATACACAGACAAGGTTAGGTGATGAACGAACAAGAAAATTCCACGAGCACTAGAATCGTGATGCTTAGTAGCTAAACTTGTCACAGATAAATAACATGTTGGCATATTAATTTTTGCCAGGCACAGAAGATTAGAAAGGCTGGGAGCAGATTGGTTCAAGAGAATCTGAGAATGAAGTACGTTTACGACTACATGTTCCACTTGTTGCATGAATACGCGAAGCTCATGAAGTACAAGCCCGCAGTGCCTAAGGAGGCTGTTGAAATGTGCTCAGAAGCATTGGTTTGCTCGGTTAGAGGGGCGAAAAGGAGGTTTATGAAACACTCGATGGTGAAAAACCCGGCTGATTCACTTCCATGCGTGTTACATAAGGATGATCCTGATGCGCTTCGCGCGTTCCTTGAGAGGAAAAAGAATCTGACAAATCAGGCTGTAATGTGGGGAGAAAGTTAAGCTGCAAAAAATAAGCTCTTGTAGAAATACTGCTGAATGCTGTTAGAAATTAGAATCCAAAATGTTAGAAGTTTCATGCATTTTGAGCAATTGTAATACGCACATTTATGATCTCCAGAATAATATTAAACGAGCTTTTTAAACGCCATTCATTGCTCTTACTTTCGTGGCTGAGAATCAAAATTCTTCAATTTTACCCTCACTAACGGTGGTTCTTAACGCCATTCAATCTTTATGTAACCGTAAATTTTTAAAAAGTTTTTAATGTTCAATGACAAAAAAAGATTAAATTATAAACACAAAAGAGGGAAATTGTTTATAGTGTAAAAAGTAATTTTCCTTAACAATCCAGTTGAGTTTCAGCTTTACTAGGAAAATGAGATGGATGACTCCACTGCCACCAAGTACACAATTATTACTAAAGTCTTATAAAACCCCAACTACATCTTAAAAATTCAAATATATATAACACATATTATCTAAATTTTATATAAATATGTATATTACATATTTAAATTTTCATAAATATGAACTAATTTTTTATATTATATATGTATATCGTGCATTGTGTTGAAGTGTCTAATTTTTAGTATATATTATCTACTTTCTACAATATATTATCTAATTTTGTAAATGATCTTGTATAAAATTTTCAGCGTAATATAATTGTGAATTATCTATATTATCTAATTTTTATATTAAATTATTTAGTTTATAAAAAAAATTCTTTAGATTTTATATGATATTAAATAAATTATTATTTAATTTTTATATTATATTATTTAATTTTTACTTAACTTATTTTAATGAATCAGGGTTAAAAGATTCGTAAAAAATTATAAAAAAGTTACAATATAAAGAAGATATGATCCTCTAATTTTATTGTTTAAAGGGACTTTTAAAACTCACACATACGTAGGATTTCGCATTGAGAGACATTCATCGTGCAAACTAATGCTCTATTATGTTTTAGTTTCAGTACTGGCCACTAATATTAATTCTATTTGTTAGTGATGATTGATTAATTAAACTAAAGACCATCCGTACGTAAGGACGCCTAGCTCAGATTAATTCCTTTTAGTGCAATAATTATATTTGAATCCAAATTTTAAAATTTGTATTGACCAATTTAACTTGAAGTGTTAAAATAATGACTGCCAAACACCCCTTAACCCTATAAACTTTGAATTAAATAAAGAATAATAAATATGAAAAAATCAATAATCAACTTTCGTTTCCTCTGTTTTGTGTTTCATGTTAAAAATCTCAAATTGTAACACTTACATTTTAATTTTTGACACGTTTTAAATAGATTAATTAGATTAGTTTTTTAAGTATGATATCTTAAGAGAAGGAAAGATATCTGATCATATCGACTTGTACCAACGGGAAGACAAATTGATTAGAGGGTGAAAAATAAAGAAAAAGGAAATACAATATATCCAACCAATATATGGAGAAAATATCTATTATTTCCTTTTTATTTTTAAATTTTACAACGCACACCAACACATTCAATTACAAATAAATCAATACCCCAATTCTTCTTAAATTCGCCTTGCTCATATGATTACATCATTTAGATAACATGAGTGAGATCGAGTGAATAATAAAACGTGTATATAAAAGAAAAAGAAAGTTGCGTGTGGTTAATTCGTAATTTGTCATACATCCGGGTGGAATTGTAAATTGCCCTCATTCTTTCTTGTTTCCTTAGTTGACTTATAGCCTAGGCTTGAGCATAACATGCTCCAAAATGTATTTTAAAAAATCTCAAATATATATAGTTTGGTTAATAATGAAGCTTTGTTCATATGTTATATGAATCACTGTCATATAATATGATGACCAAGAGAAGAACCTGCAGCAGCTTCATATCAACAATTTGTGTCTTCTTTCTTGCCATTCTGCTCATCATTTCCTTAACCAACAGATGGAACATGGTATTTTTATTTTCTTTTTTTAAAAGTATATTATCTTCATTAGCCTTTCAATGAATGAGACATGAGATTGATTGAGAAAACCATTTTGTGTGGCTATGTTTTGTTCATCAGTCTACATTCTCAGGATCCTTGTTGGAAAAGAATTCTCACCTCCAAGAAACAATAAACTGTTCTCTAACTTGCTCTGAAACGTCACCACTCGTAACAAAGCACGTAGCTGATACAGATGATCCTGAGGAATGTCCAGAGTATTTCAAATGGATTCATGAAGACTTGAAACCATGGAGAGTAACGGGGATCACGAGGGAAATGGTTGAAAAGGCTGAGAACGTGGCACATATTAGGATTGTTATAGTGGATGGGAGAGTGTATGTAAGGAAGTATAAGAGAGTGTATCAGACAAGAGATGTTGTCACTGTTTGGGGTATGTTGCAGCTTCTTAGGTTGTACCCTGGGAGACTACCTGACTTGGATTTGATGTTCGAGTGTGATGACAAGCCGGTCATCAATAAACAAGAATATAGTGGACTAAACGCTTCGATTACTCCTCCACCGGTGTTTCATTATTGTGGTGATGAGCTGAGTTATGATATTGTTTTCCCCGACTGGTCGTTTTGGGGCTGGTAAATGATTTTCTCCTCTCATAGTTTCTTGAACTGGTTTCTCTGATAGAGTAGGAGAAGTAATTTGTTGTGATGATTCAATTTTTTTAGGCCAGAGCTTAATATCGAGCCGTGGGAAATGCTGAAAGAGAAATTAGGAGAAGGTAACAGAAAAATCGAGTGGAAGAATAGGGAACCTTATGCTTATTGGAAAGGAAACACTTTGGTAGGTGCTGCAAGAAGAGACTTGGTTAAATGCAATGCCACTAGCAAAAAAGATACCAAAGCTCGTATCTTCCATCTGGTACAAAACGAGCTAGCATTGTTCTTTTGAGAATCTATGCGTGGAAACAATCCAACAGTATTGGGCTAATATGTCCTCTTTTGTTTCAATTTCAGGACTGGTTCAAAGATATAAAACAAGGATTCGTTGGTTCTGATATGACAAATCAGTGCACCTATAGGTAAGGGTCCGTTTCTTCTAAGTTTTAAGTGTAACACTAGATTTACCAGTTGTTTCTTATTAAATTTATCTATATGCTTTACTGCTTGCTGTGGTACAGATACAAGATTTATACGGAAGGAATATCATGGTCTGTTAGTGAAAAGTACATATTAGCATGTGATTCGTTGAGTTTGATCATATCGCCACATTACTACGACTTCTTCAGTAGAAGTTTGCTGCCTGGAATTCATTATTGGCCTATTAGTGAGGCAGACAAGTGTGAATCCATCGATTCTGCAGTTGAAATGGGAAACAATTATACAGAGAAGGTGATATATCTCATGGAGAACGTTGAAGCTGGAACCTGTCATGTACTATATTATCTCTTGGGCACTGACTAATGATTCCTTGTGTCCTTTTGTATGAACCAGGCGCAGAAGATTGGAAAAGCAGGGAGTAAGTTTATTCAAGAAAGCCTTGCAATGAAGTACGTCTATGACTACATGTTCCACCTGTTGAGCGAATACGGAAAGCTTATGAAGTACAAGCCCACTGTTCCTAGAGGAGCTGTTGAGATGTGCTCAGAGGCCTTGTTTTGTTCTGTCACAGGGAAAGAAAAGAGATATAGGGAAAATACCCTCATTAAACGTCCTTCTGATTCGAATCCATGCACCTTTCCTTGGTAACAACGTGAGATCTTAATATACGTATGTTAGATTTAGTTGGTTGTTGAATTGTACAGAACAAAGGTCCCTGTTCTTCGCATACTATACAGAAAAATAATAATGAGACGAGTGTCTTATGCCTTGAATACTCATAATTGTATCGATTTACCAGTGAGATTTCATTATAATAAATTATCAGCAATTCGATCCAGCGTCTCTGGTTCAAGGCCAGGAGCTGTTTAGTCCAAGAGAATATATATGAAAATGAAGCATCTATCAGTACTACATTTGCCTTCGTCTGTCCGGACACAATAAAAAATCTTGCTTTCGCTCTTTAGTTTCCAGGCACAAGAGTTTGTGATCAACAAGTACCCTGATCTTAATGTAATAAACTATGATCATCTCCTTTTTAAAGTTCTAAAGATGGTGGTCTTGATGCTGTGACAGAACCGGTACCCGTTCTATCACTGCCAGAGAACCGAACTAGTCCAGAAATCCATTCGGTGTAAAATTATCTGCATTACAATTTTTCTCCTACACTTTCTGGTGATAATTTTGTAGACTGACTTTTGAGTTTTTGTCAAATTACAATAATGATAACATACCTGTCATAATCCTCCAAGATTTATTTTCCAAAATTAAATCTGTGAATTAATTAATTTGAGAAGATTAAATGGCATAAGAATGAATTACATAATCTTGACTTCTGATTTTATACCACTTTGTCTTAATAGAAAAAAAAAGTTTGTGAAGATTGAGTGCATAACTATGAAAGGCCTCAGTTCTGTATCACTTTAACTTTCGTCCCTTCGGATCATTGTTGAAGCGATTGTGCAAAGATCAGTTGACAAACACATACAGACATACTCCATTTTTCTACAGGTTCCATATCACAGATGCCTTCATTAACACTGAGCATGACAGACTGGCGTAGAACAATCAGAATTTCCAAGTCATCAGCCGGTGCCTTGGTTCTTTTCGTCATGTTCATCTTCACGCGCTTGATTCACCATTGGATCGGTTATGTAAGTCTTTCTCAGTTATTCCATTAACCGTCTGTACAAGTATTTTGTCAGGCCTGTGGCTTACAATCAGGCACAACATTACCTGAGAAATGAGTGTGATGCATTTAGAACAAACTTTCTTTCTCTATATAGAAGTTTTGTAATCAAATGTTCTTTTTGTTTATTATTTTTACTTTTCTTGATTAAGTCTATCTCCAGAGGTTCTGTACTGGAAAAGAAGTTTTACATCCAACAGTCGCCACCATCATACATGTACTCGACAGAACTCAACTGTGCCCTCAATTGTTCGCAAAATCCGTCACCCCTGAGGAAACATATAGTCCAATCACAATCTGAGGAATGTCCAGAGTATTTCAAGTGGATGCATGATGATTTAAGTCCATGGAGAGAAACCGGGATCACGAGGGAAATGGTTGAAAAGGGCATGGACGTGGCAGATATAAGAATCGTTATAGTAAACGGAAGATTATACGTGGAAGGGTACAGGCAAGCGTATCAAACAAGAGATGTGATGACAGTATGGGGTATATTGCAGCTTCTTAGGTTGTATCCTGGGAGGTTGCCTGACTTGGACTTCATGTTCAGCTGTGGTGACATGCCGTTGATCATGAAAAGCGACTATAACACTTCCATGCCTCCACCATTGTTTCATTATTGTGGAGATGAGCAAAGTTATGATATTGTTTTCCCTGATTGGTCGTTCTGGGGCTGGTAAGTCACTTTTTACATGCTTTCGTGAACTCTAGATGTTTTATGATACAATAGGGAAGTGATCAATTGTTGTGCTGAGTGAACTTTTTAGGACAGAGTTGAATATCAAGCCATGGGAAATACTGAAAGATGAACTACACGAAGGGAACAAGAGAATTGTGTGGAAGGATAGAGAACCTTATGCTTATTGGAGAGGAAACATTTGGTCAGGTGGTGCTGCAAGAAGAGGCTTGGTGGAATGCAATGCCTCTAATGAACATGATACGAAAACTCGAATAATATATATGGTATGAAAGAACTAGTATCTTACTAGACGGATCACGGAAGGATCAAATCGTTTTTCTTAAAAATTCAATTGTTATACTAAAACCAGATTATACATATGTCTAAACTGTAGAGCTGGAGAACAGAGATGAAAAGTGGGTTCAATACCTCTGATCTGGCAAATGAATGCACTTATAGGTATGCACCATTTCTTACATATGCGAACTTTTCAGTTTCTTGCGATTTCTGATGAATTTGATGTTTGCAGATACAAGATATACGTTGAAGGTGTAACGTGGTCTGTTAGCCAAAAGTATATTATGGCATGCGATTCTATGAGTCTGGTCATAACACCACAATACTACGATTTCCTCAGTAGAAGTTTTCTGCCTGGGATTCACTACTGGCCGATCAATGAGAAAGACAAGTGTAGGTCCATCACACAAGCAGTTGAATGGGGAAACAAATACACAGAAAAGGTGACAAACACAAGAACTTCTCAAAGAAAATTTAACTGATGAATCATGAAGTACCATTAAGTAAGAGGCTAATGATATGAACATAGGCGTGAGATAGATACGTTTTCTTTCAATCTTAGAGTTATAATATCAGGTAATCATTTCTGAGACTGTTTTGTACCAGGCACAGGAGATTGGAAAGTCTGGGAGCAAGTTTATCCAAGAAAACCTTAGAATGAAGTACATTTACGACTACATGTTCCACCTGCTGAATGACTACGGAAAACTTATGAAGTACAAGCCTACTGTCCCCATAAAAGCAGTAGAAGTGTGCACAGAGGGGTTGTTCTGCTCGGCTCAAGGGCAAGAAAAGAGATTTATGGAAGATACAATGATCAAAAGTCCAGCAGATTTGGCTCCATGTCATGGGCCTTTTTAGAGTTCTCAATCTCATACGTCTGAATTACTCGTAGATCCAGTCTAAGCAGATTATTTATCTGGTATAATAATTAATTTATCAGTCAGATTTCATTAGCATGAAGTTTTATTCATAAATCATAGAACAATTCAATCAGAAGTTTCCATATATCCAAGACTTGTTATGACTCAGCACCAATAGGCTATAGCGAAAAGCACAGCTCCGGTTCTGAGACAAGAATGACAGTAAAAATAAAAGCTTTGCTATTTGAGACAATTACAGAAAGATTCAAGACAGAACACCTTATCTATTGGCAAAGAATTTCAGTAAGCTCTATCTTTGATAATGTCTAAGCTCATCTCGCTTGGATCGGTTGCCTGTAACTCAACCTGAACGCCATCTAACTCTCTCCTGAACCTGTCTTTCGAACTTGCATACAGCATCTTCGTTCTCACCCTTGCTGTCTCTGGAGACCTGCAACCAACATTTCTCTATCAGTTTCTCAATATACATAAACGTGTCGATTTTGCTGATATTTCATCAAACCATAAACGTGTCAGCGTGCATAAGATTACAACAAATCAAATATATCACTATGAGAAACGTGCGAAAAAGATATGATTTCTTACCAAGCAATGAAAAAGATCTTGCTCTTACGGCAGTTTTCTTCAGTAATGAAGTCATAATCGAAAACAGCATACCGGCAGTCACTAGCAGGCAAGCTATCAGCAAAGTTCTCGTACGTCTCACCCTGAGTCCCAACCTTCTCTACGCGCACTTGTTGGGCCGCTTCATCAATGTTAAACACAATGTATCTGTGGTTCCTTTTCGCTTTTAGCTCTAAGAATCTGAGCTTGCAGTCATCACTCACTGCTATCCCAGATGCCGAATTCGCCTATTCCATGTACCAGAAAAGTCACAGAACGAAACAGTTTATGACATTCAAACACACAACAGGTCAGTTAGTGTTACATTATAAACTATAATATATCAATACAAGCTACATGGCAATGAAAAGAATCAAGAAAATAAGATGAATGATTACCATGTTCTTGTGTAGTGAGAAAATGAAGCAGGTTCAAGAAATGATGAGAAATGAGTGATTGATGAATGGAAGAGAAAGAGAAGTGAGAATAGATCCTTGAGTTTTGGTGGGAGTTAGAGAAATGTTCAAAGGATGAGAGATTTTTCAGGGTGTTTTATAGGTAAGTTGAGGCATGTATAAAAATTTGCTACTTTTAGGTTTATCTTACTGAACAATTTACTATACTCATCATCACATTCACATACTCTTAGGACATGTGGAAAATATTGATTTTGAACTTTATGGGCCAAATTTACTTAATATACTAGACCTAGAATTGTAAAACTTTCTTCATACAATTTCAATTTCAATTTTTATTTGTACTATAATATGTTGGTGCAATTTCATAAATGTACTTTTAGGAGCTAGACTGTGCTCTATTTTTGCCAAGTTGCATATGTGCCCTATTACTTCATTCCATAATTTAAATTTAAAACAGTCAATTTTTTCAAATTATAATAGTAATTCTAATTTAAATTTAATTTTATACCTGCAATTTCAATTTCAAAGTTGTTGAATTCAATTTATTAGCTAAAGCCTAATTATGATGAAAAAGGTTTCAAAGAAAAATTACATATTATACGACAATCAACTTAGTTGATATAGAAATCTATTAAAGAATCATAACCTAATTATTTAAAAAAATAAAATAATTTATAATCCTCACCGTATATGAACCCGTAAAGTTGTTCATTTCACATCCTTCAATATAAAATAAGATGGTCGAGTGGATATCAAACTCAAAGTTACAATCATGAGCCGAATGAAGTGTCGTTTATTCGAGCGGATCAGAGTTACATTAGTTATCTAAAACGCTTTAAACCCAAGAAACGTATATTAACACCAAAGCTTTGCTTCTTTCCAAATCCTTCGATCATTCGATAGGTAGAGAAACTTAGACGAAAATCTCGATCCCCAATTCCATTTCAAGGTCAGTGTTTGTAATCATCTAACCATCATACGTTCGATTCATACAATTGGGAATTCAATGTTTATCAGTGATCTTTCTGATTTTAATGAGTTCAATGTCTAATTTCTCTTTAGCATTGTGATTATTTTGCCTGATTTTATGTTTAATTGTAAGAGAAATCGACAGAGAATGGAGTTAAAGTTGTTTTCTTTGATTCTGTAAGGACCCAATTAAGAGTTGTGATTAATTGGATCATTGATGAGCTGATCTGCTGTGTTTTTCGGGTTTTAAGTATCCAAATTTTTGTTGTTTTGGGGTTTGTGGGCGCAGTAATTTACCTTTTGATTCTTATAGGCCGGAAACTTATTCCTTCTGTGTAAGCTATCGCTGTATGTTTGTTCAATGAATGCTGAAAGTTGTGATCTTTTGGATCATTGGATGAGATAATCCACTGTGCTTTTTGGGTTTAAAGTATCAGAATTTTCGCTGTTTAGGGGTTTGTAGGCAGTAATTTATCTTTTGATTCTTATGGGCCTTAAAATAAGTCGTTATGTATAAGCTATAGCTGTATGTTTGTTTTAATGAATGCTGAAAGTTGTGATCTTTTGGATCATTGGATGAGTCAATCCACTGTGCTTTTCCGGGTTTAAATTATCCGAATTTTCGCTGTTTAGGGGTTTGTACGCAGTCATTTAACTTCTGATTCTTATGGGTCGGAAAAGTATTCGTTCTGTGTAAGCTATAGCTGCATGTTTGTTCAATGAATGCTGAAAGTTGTGATCTTTTGGATCACTGGATAAGATAATCCACTGTGCTTTTCCGGGATTAAAGTATCCAAATTTTCGCTGTTTAGGGGTTTGTAGGCAGTCATTTAACTTCTGATTCTTATGGGTCGGAAAAGTATTCGTTCTGTGTAAGCTATAGGTGTATGTTTGTTCAATGAATGCTGAAAGTTGTGATCTTTTGGATCACTGGATAAGATAATCCACTGTGCTTTTTTGTTTTGAAAGTATCCGAATTTTCTCTGCTTGGGGGTGATTTACGTTTTGATTCTTATAGGCCGAAAAATTATTGGTTCTCTGTAAGCTGTAGCTGTATGTTTGTTCAATGAATGCTGACAGTTGTGATCTTTTGTATGCATCATTTAGCAGAGACTTGCGTGTATCTTTAACCCATGGCGTGTGAGGGAGAAGGGAGTAGACAGTCGAATGAATCAGTTTTGATACCTGGACTTCCAGATGATATAGCATTCTCCTGCTTAGCGAAAATTCCTCGGAACTATCTTCCGGTTCTCAACTGTGTTTCAAAGAGATGGAAAGAGATGCTATCTAGTGAGGAATTCTATACTTATCGTGTGAAGCATCATTTAATTGAGACTTGGATCTATGCCTTGTGTAACAATAAGTCTGACCAACTTCGCATGTATGTTTTGGATCCGAACCAAGTGAGAAAGGGTTGGAGAAGAGTTTATGGCATTCCAGAACGCTGTTTGAAGCGAAAAGGTGTAGGCTTTGAAGTTCTGGGCAAGAAAATTTTCATGATAGGTGGCTGTGGCTGGGTTGAGGAACCTACCAATGAGGTCTACTGTTATGATGCTGTGACGAATAGCTGGAGTCAAGCTAGTCCCTTATCCACACCTAGGTATATCTATCTATCTGTATATATTTAACGATCCTCTTGTCTCTAACTAGTACACTATAAATACACTTTAAGATTTTTAAGGTGGGGTTCTATTGTTCGACTTCCCTCAAACATCCCGTAGCACTGTTGTTGACTAACTTAAGTGAAGATTATATTTGGCTGCACATGCTTGTTACACTTTGCATATTACTTGAATTTTGTCTTATTTATAATTTGTATGTCATAGGAAATGAACTCTTGAGATTTGAAGATAATTGATCATCTACGAATTAATTCTTTAGCATGTTTGGTTCTGAAACACTTTTACTTCCACATTCGAGTTTGCAGAGTCTTTGTTCAGTGTCGTTTAGGCCATGAGAAGCTTAACTCATGATGGATTATCCTATTTGTAGTGCCTTTTTGTGAGTGAACTTTACATTCTTCACTAGTTGTTTTTAGCAATGTGTAGTAACCACCAAATCAAAAATCAGTTCAAACTTGTGATGATGGTCCCAGTGAATGTATGTTTTTTAATCCGGTATACCTTTATTTATTTCAAACATAGGTGCTACTCTGCCTGCGAAACTTTGAATGGGAAAATCTACACCATTGGAGGTATTGTATCAAATTCAAGCAATCCACATTCGTGGGACGTCTATGACCCACAAACAAGTAGCTGGACTTCTTATGAGGACCCGAACAATGGTTTTCCATCTAGCCAATATTCCATGGTGTTAGATGGAAAGATATATATTCATTGTGGTTATACATCAATCTCACCTAGCTCTATTGTACATGAACCATCAACTGGTAAGTGGGAGGAAGTCGATAAAGATATGGCTAGTGGTTGGCATGGTCCAGCTGTTGTTATAGATGAGAACTTATACGTAGTGGACCAAAGATCTGGCATTAAGGTAATGATGTGGAACAAGACCTTGAGGGAATGGTTTTCTGTACAGAGATTGTCAGTACATCTTATAAAACCACCCTGTAGACTTGTGGCATTTGGGAAGAAAATTATTGTGATCGGTGAAGGATTAAGCATAGTAATGTTTGACGTTGACAATGCTAGTCGTATGGATCGTGTTCTAGTGAGTTCTTCAGCTCCAGGATTGTATTCTGACGAGTATGTTTTAAGTTGCAAGTCTCTTGCTGTCTGAGTATTGAGTATATACAAAAACCTGAAGTGGCACCCATTTTTATTTTATCAAAAATTATTAGGCGTGTAATAATGTTGTAACAAATCGAGCTCCGACTGTTTTAAAGCTGTAACACATTCTCTGAATGTAATTCTGCCAAGACTTAACATCGTTGGAACTTAAATGTCCATTTGGATGAGATTTTGGTGAAATTGTGTTTGGAATGGAATTGAAATGGGATATTTGAAGTGTATTGTAAGTCAAATTACTGTTTATCGAACCAAATGGAGCGATTTGATTGACATGCTAATTGGTTTTTTTTTTTCTTTCATTAGTTTCTCCATTCTCTACACCATCACTGTTTTAAGTTCCAGTAATTTTTGTTAGTGCTCGAGTTATACGACGTTAGTAAGAATCATCAGGCATTTCATCTTATGCATTCAAAGATACAATAACCATCAGTTTGGTCGGTTGAAGTTTAGATTTAAGTCACTAGAAATGAACCTCAGTAATATTGAGCATAATCAAGCCCTACATAATGCATTCATGTCACTAGCTAAATACTAGTACAACATCGACATCGAATAATCTGTTCCAGCAGTGATCCTCTGCTTACGCATTTGGTATATGCTCATATAACAACAGTTTACAAAAGCGTAAATGAAATATAGACAACACAAAGATAATGGACAATGAGGTGCTTGTCAATTGGTCCTTTTCCTTTTAAAGGCTGGATGGATGACTGGATTTGATGAGTCCAACTTGTCAATCATAACAATACATTCTTTCATCCGGTTCAAGACTAGAGGTATTGCAGAAGAATTACTTTCAATTTTCTGCTTGAGAAGTTTTACTTTGGCAGCTTCTTCCAGATCCTCTACGTTGGCCACATCCATGGTCTCGGATTCAGCAGGTCTCAAGGAATCTGCATGAACATGAAAGGTTCAGCATAACGGATTGAAAATGCCAAAAATCAAATCTTGGACACGAACGTCAAAAGGTTCAACAGGTTGTAACTAAAATGGGCTTATTGAAGAAAACCAAAACATAACACAAAGTTGTGTTTTACATATCTTGAACAGAACCCCCACTTCTATTAGCAGGGGTTCCAAGTCAATACTCAATCAAATTGAGTATCATCAGTTTTACATAGCCATAACTCTAGCATGCAAAGATAGGTTTAAAATTCTAAGCCTAATTCAATTCACCCAACATAAACGCATAGGTCTGAATGATCAATATCCAACGTTCAGCACTAACAGCTCATCCTGCATGGTGGATGCTGTGATAATACTACCTCTTAAAAGGAATACAAACAAATCCAAAAATACTAGAGTAATTTTTTGGGCGCAAACTTAGATGGTAAGACGCTTCAACTCCAACTAATAGGTAAGTGGTTCGAGTCACCCTTTAGCCGTTTCAAAAAAAAAAAATTGGGCACAAGAGGTCCGGTCAGTTACAACAAAGAACGATCTCATTCACCAATGAACCACATATCACTAATCCTTAACCCAATAGAGCATCCAGGGAACTAAATTATCAAGTCAATGCTCAAACAATCAATAATGTCTTCCAAGCTGTTCATTATTACTCAACCAGATCACAAAAAGATCCCAGTAATGACTATGCTGGATAAGGAATCAGTAAAACTAATACGACTAACAAGCTTAATCATGAATCGTTCCGTAGCACGTATTTAAACCAAGTTAACTTTCAACAACGCAAATAGTTAAATGGTTCTGATCACGAATCAGGAAAAACTCAAAACTTTAACCACACTACAATACAAAATGGAAAAACATCTAAACAACAATCAAGCTAACTACTAATATTCACTACTTGACTTCAATTCCACATTGTCATCAAATCAAACAATTCAAAACTTTTTTTCGTATTACCAACTGTGTTGCGCTTCATTGCGCTTCATTGTCATCAAACATTTGAAAACGAACGAACCTGTGGTAGGGAAAGCTTCGGGTTGGTGTAAAACGGGTCTTTGAGAGGCGAGAATGGAGGAGACAGTGGAGTTGAGCTGAGCGGGGAAAGTGGTCCTGTAATCGTGGATTCTTTCAGCCAGAGTCTTCAGTTGATCTTCCAATTTCATCAACTCCATCTCTTCTTCCTCCTCAGAGTCGTATTCTTCTTCCTCTTCTTCTTCATTGCGTAGATTTGGGCCAGCCATTTGTGGTTTCTTCTCAGAATTGTGATTGGAAATGATTTTGGGATTTAGGGCTTTGAGAGTGTTTCAAAACACTCGAATTTGTTTGTTCTTTTTATCCAAGAGAATAAGCCATAAATTACACAATTGGAACGATTATGCATCGATTTAGTCTAGGTGCTTTTCAAAGGAAATGTACTAAATTAAATTAAATTAAATTAAATTAGATTAAATTAAAATATTATATAAAATATAACTAAGCAGAGTTGAACTGAACTTAATTGAATAAGTTTTCTATTGAAAATAACATAGTCTTAATATATTTATAATTAGGGTTGTGCATATAAAATGTTCCGGACCAAACCGACTCGAAAATTGAAATTTACACTAAACTACTCGGTCCGGTTCTCAATTTTTAAAATTTTAAAAAACATAACTTTTGGTCTGTGTCAGTTCAAAAATCAAAAAATAGTGAATTGGACCGAAATTGCATGTATAACCTATTCTAAACTCATGCCACTTTTTTTCTTTCTAAAAATCTAACTGGTAATCCCAATTTCAATTGCAATTTCACGCCCCCAATTCTAATTCCGCCCACCTCCTCGCTCATTCTCAAGTGAAAGCGTATTCTCTATTTCCTGGTCTCCGACACCACCACTCTCGAAATTGAAACTCTAGTTCGGAGCCTCATCTCCACCTCCTTTTGTCACCACTCTCAAAACCGAAACCCTAGTCTGCTACCGCTCAATTATGCTCGCCATCATCTCCACCGACCTCCACCTTCGCCTCCACATGTCCACTTTCAGTTTTGCTCTCTACATTTGCCTCCGCCCACTTTTGGTGCCGTATTGTTACACACTTCTTTGGATAGAGTTGTGCTAATTCGCAATAAAACGAGCCTTGAATTTTCAGATGACAACTCAAATTGTTCACTTTTAACCATCAAAAGCAGTTGATTGTGTTGGATTTTTCTACAGTAAAATATGAGTCGTAGATAATTTAAATGAGATAGTAGAAGGAACGATTAAAATATAATAATAATATAGATATTGTAAAATTGAAAATTTTATATTAATAATGAAGGGTACAATTGACAATTAGCTAGTTTGTCGTACACCGTTGTAGTAGTCGTACACAAAATAATGATTAAAATGTCCCATAAAATTAAGGTAGATATTAGTGGTACTACTAGGGTTGAGCAGACATGGGACCGGACCGAAAAACCGGTCCTTGGACCGTCCCTAAATCAACTAGGGCCGGTCCTCGGTATTGGAAAATTACATTTCTCGATCCTCGGTCCGGACCGGGCCAAATACCGAAAAACCGCGTGTCGGACCGACCAGGACCGAGATTTTGAAGAAAACCGGAAAACTCATTATTACCAATCATATTCTGCCCAGTACCCAATCGACCCCCTCCAACGTCTACTCCACCATTGAAAAGCCCCTAATCCTCGCCCAATCCGTCGCAATCGTCGAGATCCTCCACAGCCTCGTCGGAATCGTCCGATCTCTGGTTACCGCCACTCTCCCGCAGGTCCCATCTCGCATGTACGTCACTTGGGGGATCCTATACAGTTTCCCATATGTTTGATCGCATTTGCTCGTTTCCACGCTTGTGAGCAGCTGGTCGATTACTGAGATCATCAGGTACGCATTCTTCGGGTTCAAAGAGGCGTTAGGTTTTGCTCCGAAGTGGCTGATGTGGCTCAGGTACAGTATGTTTCTGGTGTTATACCCTGTGGGGATAAGCAGTGAGGTTGGGCTGATTTACAGATGCCGAATAAGTGGAATTTCCTTTTTGATTATTATTGAATGCGATTATGGTGCTTGGGTTTTATGTTCCTGGGAGTCCTGGTATGGGTATATGTTGGGGCATTTGTAAAAAACCGGTCCAGCTCGGTCTAAGCCCGCAACCGTACCGATTATTTCGGTCCAGTCTGAGTCTGGACCGAGCCAATATCAGTTCGGACCTGAACCGGTGCTCAGCCCTAGGTATTCGAATTACTATCTCATTTTAATAACTGGTACGATGACTACTATCTCACCGTAGTACTTATCCGAACTATCACAGTACGGACATCAAAATCCAAAATCCCTAATTGTCCTCTGTAACGTGACGTCATCAATGGCAGATCCTCCATTGAGCAGGAAGAGACCACTTGAATTGACCATTCAGGACACCCCTTACTACAAGATGCGTGCTCTTCTTAAAGACCTTCGACCCCATTTCATCGAGGTACCTTCTCCGTTCTTCTTCGTGTTGTAACCGTGGACTTCTAGCAGCTCAGTTTAGTTTGTCTTTTGCAATTTCAATTTCGTTTCGATGTCACTAGGTTCCCAATTTGAATATCAATATGTTTGTTCATCGTTGATAGGCAGTTAGGTTTAGATAATTGGTGTATATCATGTGATAGAACGTGATGTATATAATGTTGGTGATGTATATAATGTTGAAGAAGATTGTAAATGTTTGTAATGGGTCTAGTTGAGCTAGCCTGGATCAAATCTGAGTAATGTTCTTACCGTTTAACGACCTTTTGTAACCGTGCAGGTGCTCAAGACACCTGATTTTCGGAATTGCAAGGCAGCTGAAGAAATTCGCGATGGTAGGGTGTTTGTAAACATTTTTGTCTATGGTTCTTTCATCGAGTGATTCGTGGATTTAATACATACCACTGGATTTAGACTAGTACATTAAAATGAATTACTTTCCGTTTTGTTATAGTGTATGTGCCTGATATTGTTAATAAAACATTATGCTAGATGTCTAGAGAAATATTTGGTGGATATCTTTCTCGTGTAGCTCTATGATACTAATTCATTGGGGTTACGTGGTATACGTTGTGTTTGGAGGTATGATTCGGGTCAAGTAAGGAAGACTAATGTACTTATTCATTGTTACAGCATGTTAAAGTTCTACATGTGCGTCTAACATAGAAAACTTTAACCTCTATCTCTGGTAGAAGAATGTGTGGGGTTTTGGAGTACGTGAGGGTTGCGGGTACAGAAAACAATGTGTATAATTCAAGCCTACATTCTCAGAATTTGTTTCTTTTAACTGATCCTTAGAATTACCAACCTACCCCAAAAATTAGTTGTGTGGATTATTACATCTTTAAGAAGAGGGGCGGAGGGATTCTCTTGGATGATCATACATTTGATTACAGTCTTTTGCAACTTGATTGTAAATGTATATCCATCTGCAATCTTCTGCTGTGTTTTTCTTTCTCTTTTCCGGCTTCTTATGACTTTTTCCAATCAAGAGTAGCTTGTTTTACGCATCGACTGAGTTTACCTTGTCTATATGAATATATCTTTACAGTATGAAAGCTTGTTATTATATGTTACCTGGTGGTTTAATATATATGGCTTCTAGTATACTTGGTACTATGAAAGATGTCATAAAAATTCTATGTTTGCTATAGTCTTAATAGCTTAAATCCCATCGTTCACCCCCTATGTTTGCTATATCGATAACAGCTTAATCATATGGATTATCTTGTATTTCCATAAACTTCAGTCCAACGACCCTTTTATGATTCTGTATACCATTTAACCATCCTGTTATAAAATTGTTCGTAGATAGTAATGAAATAGTTTCCTTAGAAAATCAAAGATGCAGAGATACGACCCTATTAGAACAGATCCTGATCAAGCAAAGAAAGCAGATTTTCTAAATGGATGGTTGAATTCTGAACTAAGATTTTTGCAAGTTTTGTACGATCAAATGATTGTTTCCATTTTAGTTTAATTATTATGTTTTCTTTCGAATTGTGGGACTTCGTAACAATACTAAATTTCCTCAACAGGGATGAAGCTTATGATGGAACTGTACAAAGAACTGACCACTGATTCCGTCAAGTTGCAGAAGTGCAGTGTCGCAGCACCCTTTTCTTCTAAGGATGCTCACGAAACCAAGGAGCCTTTGGGGCCGCAGCATCTGCACAAAGAAACTGCAAAACCTGATCCCAGCCCCCCTGCAGATGAACAGGATGGCCGTGTCCAAGGGACGTATATTATCGGAGGTTCTGCTTTCGGGTGGAATTTCGTCACTTACCTCGGCTCCAAAGCTATGTATTATGGGCAAAGCAAGGAGGATTATCGAGCCAAAAATCCAACGTCGAAGCTGAATGATGTTGTAGCTTAGTGTCATGTAATGATATGGAATGTCTTTGTTGTATCATTATTACTTGAAGCACAATATCATGATGTATCTCTAATCTATTCCTTTTCTGTGGTACAGGAAAGTTGAACTAGTGGATGTTAAATTTCACAAGGATTTACATTGTCTTTGCTGTTTTCAACTTTTCATGTTAATTTACTCTTTATCTCCTTCATGGCTAACAAGAAGAATAATACAACAAATCATAGATCATGTATAAAAAATCGAAAATTATAACATAGACCGAGTCTATGAATAGATAGATTATGATTTGTTTATGAGTAATTTGATAGACTATGTGGTTAAAAACAAACTATAATTTAAAGTATAATTTTAAAATTCATTTTCATAAAAAACTATTATATATATCTTTACAAAATAAAACGTGTTGATACAATTTATAAGGAATAGTCGTGCTAAAAATTACAAAAAAAAGTAAATGTATTAGTACCAAATTAGAATGCGTTAAACATGACATTAAGATAAGTCTTTTCATCAAACGCTCGACTTGTCACATACTCACATATGTGAATTGGATTTTATGACTTGCATCGATTATGTATTGTTAGGGTAAGAATATCAAATATCAAAGGGTCTATAGCTCAGTGGTAGAGCAATTGACTGCAGATCAATAGGTCCCTGGTTCGAATCCGGGTGGGCCCTTCTTTCTATTTTTTTCAGTTCACCCCTCTCTAATAGAAATCTCTTTCGTGCATGACTCTAACCTGTCTGGCAAAATTACTTCCAATTACATCTTTTTTTTTTTCAGTTCACTCTTCTCCAATAGAAATCTCTTTCGTGCTCGACTCTAAGCTGTCCTGCAAAATACTTCCGATTACAGAAATGGTATTGATTGCCTTGCAAGAATCAAACTCCAGTATGTAGCAGACTCATTGGCAAAGTATAGTAGTATTCCGGGAAAGATTACAATTCAATTTGGCAGACTCATAGGACCCTTGTCAATTGTATGGTGTGAATCTTCGTAATAGTTCTCTTTGTAGTATGTATATTTTTGTTGCAATATGTCGATTTGAATTGATGTAAATGTGTGCCTGTGTTTAACGTATGTTACCAAGTTATAGTCAAACAGATTAGAGCATATTTATGCTGAAAAAAACATCGGGCCCAAGACATCGTTTCCAAACACCCTATTCTCTGCAAAACTTGAGCAAACAGAAGCAGACGGACTGATCATCCAATTTTATGACAAATCACAATTCACTTCATGGAGCAAGTCAACTTTTGCATCTACAAGTACAATACTACATTACAAGTACCAGAAAGATATTCAGGTATCATATGTAATACATATCCGAAAAGCAGCGCAGGAACTTTAGAACCGTCGCATATCTTTAGGAGGCTTGAAGTTAATAGGATGAGTTTCCGGGGTTGCCATATCGTCCTCTTTCCACATCTTGATGGTCTTGTCAGCCTCACAGGTGATAAGCCTCGTGCCAGTTTGATCGTATGTAATAGCATATATACCAGCTTCACTATCCAGTGAACCTGACACCACAAGGTAAAAGTGTTAATGTTGCTTGCCCTACAAGAATTAATGATGTATTGCATCGATAGCACTTTGCTAGAAGTGCTGAGTTAGAGATTGCAGGTATTGCTTTTCAAATAATCTGTGGCAGCTTTGCAGTAAGTGCAGAAAGATCAAGCTGGGGGGGTTTTCATTTTGAACATCATATTTACAGCTTTATGTGCTTATTTCAGAGACGATCTAGAGCAGGGTTAAACTAGCTTCTTGCTTTACAGTTTCCAGCCCAAGTATACGAAGCTGTTTGAAATCAGTTATACTTGCTAACAGACTAACACCAGATTGGATCAAGTTTAAAAGCTTATAAGCTGTTGAAAACACCATTGAATGTACTTACCAGGCTGAACAATTGTTTGGGCCTGCTGAAAATTGTACCCACTTTTCCAGTCCCAGAACCATAAACTTCCATTATCACCTGAATATAAAAGCTTCAAGATCAGAACCTACATGTAATAAAAAGAAACGGGAAACTCGCAGAGGCAGGTCATTTGCCCGCATAAAGAACATATGTTTTTTCCTGGAGTAGAAGGCCTAACCTGCTGTCGCCAGCACGCCCTCCTCATTGGCTGCCGCGGCATTAATGATGGTTTTTTGCTGACCACTGTACAGTATATTAATTGATGTAAGAGCAATTTCAAGAATGTAAACCACAATATTAAGCACATAAATATATCTTAAAGCGTATTTTGGATTTTCAGCGTCCATAGAATCCAGCCAGGATGTGCCAAGTGTTTTTTTGTTTTTTTTTTAATTTTTCACTGGTATCCGCTACATGCACGACTAATCCAGCCGAACAATGTCAGGCCCGGCATTGATTTTGGGGGTATATGAACAAATTACATGTCCTCGACTTTGCTTGCCTTTATGACTTTCTATGAAGAATTATGACTTCTTATAATAATTCCAGCCATTGCAAGCTTATTTTAGGTTTACATGTGCTTCTGAGTTAATTATATGAGCTATGTTATACTATGATGTATTTATCACTTCAGTATCCTGGCCATCCCGCTATCCACAATTTTTTAGCAGGCAGTTATGAGCTGCAATCCGCAATTGACAACAAGCATTCGCCAAAGAGGCAATTTTGAAAGTTCAATATGAAACATAATCAAACAAGATATTTGGTACTCCCTCCGTTCTCATTATTAATATTTTAATCAATCTCTTACATACTTTATCAATTGATTCAATTCTCTTTCTTACTTTTTATTATACACTTATTACATTACCAATATAAACCACTTTTTTACTCAAACTTCTTAAAATTTGTGCAAATATAAAATGGAAAGGATTAGTGGAATGGAGGGAGTATTAGTAATAGTTTTATCAAGATCAAGGCAAGTTAAGGTTAAAATCAAAAATAAAATAATATAAAAATGAAAAAAAAAGAGAAAAGAAAAAAGAAGATTTATGCAAGGCACTAAGGCACGTTATAAAATTCCTAAAGTCATGCAGCAGATCTGGCAGACCAAGTCATCGGAAACTCACATCATATTGTGCATAAATTCTCCTCTCGGAAGCTTAAATTTCTTTATATTCTCCGCAGATGCAGATACAAAACAGTCCCTGCAAGATGAAACCATAAATTAGAACAGATATTACAGAGAAACTCAAGACCACATCTTACTCATAACTAAATGAAAAAGGCATGGTGTAGATGCTTACTCCTTCGGATGCGGGGCCATAGCCCTTACAGATTTCTTGTGGTGTGTGAGAGTTACCATGGTTTTACCTGCCAGGCAAAAGAGATAGTCAATTTACTAGAGAGATTAAGAATTTTTCTAGGAAACAACTGGATGTATACTAGATCACATTACCATATCTAAGGTCCCAAAGCTTTATTGTTGAATCATGAGAACCTGTTATGACTTGTGGATCCTGCAAGGCAAAGTTGCAGAATCAGCTCTAACACAGCAGTTACTTTTCAGTCATCACATGTGACACAGCAGTTTTATAATCTCAATGTTGCCCAAGTGCATTTCACTTATCCATGAATAGACAGTTTCGAAGTTATTTCGATTAGACCGCTTATAATTAAAGTAATTTGTGAAATTATAACTAGACCTTTAGAATCATGAGTTGCATATTAATGTACTGAAACATAAGATGTTGGCTTGGCTTGTGTTCGCACATGCCAAACAGTAGTACTTCTTTAATATCGAAGAACAAAAGCAACTATTCTAGTGTTTAGTTTCATAACTTCTAGTGGAACTTGACTAGGGAAAAGCATGCAACTATCAGAAGCTAGGAAGTAGGTCAAGGGTTGCATCTTGGACACTTCAGGCCGGATGAACTTGTTATGTAAATTTTCAAAATTCAAAATAGAAGCATAATTCATACGCGAAAAAACCTATAACTTTTGATCAAATTCACTTTATCCTACTTTTTAGCAAAATAAAGTTAAAATAACTCCCAAATCATTTGCAATCACACGCTTGATAACCCACACATGACACATCCATCAGCAAGTCAAGTTACTCATATTGTACTTATCACTGTTTTTAGAAATTTTTTGGAAACTCTTACCAGAACCAACCTAATGGCTAATGTAGTCTAATAGATACCAAATCAATTATCAAATTAGCTCTGAGGCCTTTAAGTCCCCGATAGCGATACACATACACTCTTCTGAAGATTTTGAAAAGAAAAACATAACATTCCCTGGATTTAAAACTTCTGGTGCATACAAAGCAATATTTACATCTTGCCATATTAGTCCGTTAAAATTTCACTTGCAAAACACCCTACACCATTGCATTGTGCACAGGAAACATCAGAAGCACAATTTCTACATGTTCAAAGCTATCAGCAATCAGAGATGAAAAGGTAGACATTTATTTTCACACAGCAAACATAAAGCAACTGACTAAATTGTCTAAGAAAGGGAAATAGACAATTAGCTTTCAGTCAGGGAAAACTTGTAACCACATGCTGATGAACCCACACTTGTGGAAAATTGTTACTGAATAATCTAAGAGCCACAAAAGAAGTACTCACTGTTGGCTTTGTAAAAACTGAACAGACTGTATTCTCATGACCACTGAGTGCAAAAATTTGTGTTTTGCTGCGAATATCCCACACCTAAGATCATTGAAAGATAAACATTAGCAGACAATATATATGGTTCTTATATAATAAAATAAAAACAAATCATAGCAAGGAAATTACAGTGCATAATCATATCCATACCCGACAAACAGAATCTCGGCCTCCTGTAAGTAAAACGTCGATGGTTGGATGAAGAGCTAAGCAATAAACTCCACTGAGATGGCCATGATAAGAACGAATGACCTGAGATAAGAGTTATGATTAGGTGTCAAATCTAAACATGTGTGGTGCAGCCCACGTGTGCAATTGAAGCTACGGTTAGATAAAATACCAAATAATCGATTAAGTCGAAAATGAGAAAATCCAGCAAGTTTTACAAAGGATATCATCTTACCACCCACCTTATTTTGCTCTAGGTCCCAACATTTGACTAATTTGTCATCACCAGCTGAGAACATGTACGTGTGTGTTTTACTTACAGCC
The DNA here is from genome assembly GCA_036897095.1 of Plantago elongata. Classification (NCBI taxonomy): domain Eukaryota; kingdom Viridiplantae; phylum Streptophyta; class Magnoliopsida; order Lamiales; family Plantaginaceae; genus Plantago; species Plantago elongata. Next base: position 13,735 of record JAYMSP010000133.1, on the reverse strand, counting down.
AGACCTGAAATAACCACAGGTTTTATATATAATATCCTAACATCAGACATAAAAGATAACTTAGTCAGATAGAAAGAATGATCTACCTCGTACTTGATCAATGTGACCAGTAAGTGTGAGTTTCAGGCGTCCACTTGCTAAATCCCATATCTGGCAGCAACAAAAAGAGAAGGAAACTTATGAGGAATGCTAAAACATGTAATAGAAACCATCAAATGAACAAAACTATGTATTGGATGTAACGTGACTGATGGAACCAAGAGGTTATTTATGATAGTAAATACAACCATTAAGAAGATGCAGATTACTTAACCTCAGTGCCCGCACTGGGTCAGCTGAAATGTTGATATAGATCTGCTAATTCCAACCAAACGACAACGACAGTGATGATGATGTCACTCCATTAAATGTTTAATTCATGTTCCTGAACCCAACTACCCCGCATTCATTCTTTTATAATTATCTAACTCAACTTTTAATATCTTGTCAGGTATGTATCTGACTCATAAGATGGTATGAAGGCGAGCAAACAATTTATATCAGGCAGGCACACAACAATTATTCATGAATCTCTTTCTTAAATTAAATATGATTTAAATGGAATATCTATAAGAATATCCCCGATGCAAATGAAAAATTAAGTCAGAGAAATACAGGGAGAATCATCAGGATTTGACTCATATAATGCACATTCCAGATAGTAAGACTTCATTTACTCACCTTGATTGTTCGATCGGCAGATCCTGTGCAAAACCAATCATTACTAGGGTCAACAGCAACAGAGCGCACCCACCCCAGATGGCCGGATATGACCTGCAGAGATAATACTGGCAATTTAAGTTCCAAAACAAGGTCAAATAGAAATGGCAAACCAGTTGAAATAACTGAAGTTGCAGTATATAAAATATCAATAAGAGAACAAGTACAATCGTAGCAGCCACAGGAGTTAATTTCAACACTTTCCCCCTAAAAGATATATGCATGTCAACATTGATTTAGTTGAATTCATATGATGACTCAGAAAAAGTAGCACACACTTAAATGCATAATGGCACATGGTAGTATATAACTAAATATACCTTCAAGGACCAGGACATAGTAGAGCTGCATAGGTAGTGCAAGAAACATATTTATTGGGCATGCTCTACCAATTTTAGAAAAGGTATTTTTCTTAATTTGCTGCAACCATCAACTGGTGAAGACCACCTAGTCAACAAAACAAGATCTTTGGCTAGCGATAGATTAGCTTTTCCAAGCTATACTTGTTCAGATAATATAAGATCTGCGGTACAGATTACATAAGCTGGCGGAAGTTCTTGTATAAATCTGCGCCACGATAACCCCCTGATCATCACCCTTTACTCACACAGTGGGATTCCTGAATTGATTATAAACTAGAAAAGGGAATGCTTCTATACGCCAGAAGAGATAGAACTTAATCGTAAGTCGTAACTATGCACAACTCAGGCACTGCGGGTAGTAATTTTACGAGTGGAAAAAATTAAGGGTCTGTCATGCATATTCTTTATACCATTTAAACATATCATTATCTAAGATCATGGGTTGAAATAACATCATACAATAATAACAACCTATGGACTTTGGCAGGTTATGAGGTCGAACAAATCAGAATGTCAAGCAACCAGTAGAACATCAACTCTAAGTCAGACATCAGTTGCAACATCTATCATCACCTTTCAAGTCAAGGAACAGCTATTTTACAATCCTAGATAGGTTTCTTACCCTGTAATTTTTCCAGGGGGCGTGCCATTCAGGGCGGGGCCATCTACTTGGTATTCTTTCCATAATGGCTGATGTTGTTAGACCCCTGATAGTTATTAACACAAAAAAATCAAGAATTCTCATTAGCAGCCATCTATTTCCTTGTTGTAAATATACTAAAACTCGAATAGAGAAGGGCAAATTCTGCCTGTGATTAGAATTTGCTTTATTGGTTTATAACGTTTTAATGAAAACATTTCAACCATTGAGTACAGCAGTACAGGATTTGCATTGCGATTACACAGCAGTGCACAAGTATAATTTAGAAGGGAAGGAATTAGGGATTGACAAGACCTTTCCGATGTATTATGAGCAGGTATAACTGCTACGCTCCTGCCTTGTACACCAACATCATTTCTGCATGAGTAATAGAAAAACCCAATTAGTTCCAACGGATGCAGTAACAAAACAATATGGCACAGAATCATTCCTGATCAACACAAAACCCAGTCTTTAGATTCATGAGTTACATAGCCGATTTGAATTGATTCCATCTGTGATGTTTTAAAAGGTAGAAAAACAAGAACATACGAGTTCTTTTGCTGACCATGTGAACTGATCACCAAATCCTGCGACCCTCTTTTCTGAGTATCATTTGAATTCTCAGGTCCTGCACAAAAAATAACATGTACTTCATCAGCTATGCACACGAAGCCCATGAATGTCAAAAGGTAGAGTGCTACTAGTAATATCTGGTGTCCTAAACATGAAAACAGCGTATATGTTCTGCTTCTAGCCATATATCGAGTTTCACCTAGAGTAAAGTCTTGAACATGATTTACTCCACCAAAATAACTTAAAGAACAGCATAACAGTCCAGCTTGCCAGACGCATACCTGGAAGCATAAGTGCATTCATAGGAGCAGGTGTTTGCTGGCCTTGATTTTGAGTAGGTTTAGAAGGTTCGGCCACCGTATTTTTCACTGCTTTGTATTCCATATTTACCTGAGAGGGAAAAAAAAACTCAATTATTTTTTGTCAAAAACACCTCTGATAATCTTATTTTTTGTATACCTAGTCTCTGTTTAGCACAATCTTATACACTCGATGATCTTATTCAAACTCTCAACCTAGTTGTAGTTGGTAACTAATAAATGCCTAGGTGTACTAAACTAGATGATGGATAAGTTAGGCTCCGCTCTCTTCGTCTGACTCATTCAGTTCAGCTCTGCTTAATTATATTTTGTACAAAAATTCAGTTCAGTTCAATTTAATTAAGTTAAGATAATTGCAATCGAAGATAACACAGCCTTAATTTACTAAACACTAGCTTATCATCTAGTTAGTTTCATCCTACTTATCGAATTCACAGTGTTGCCTAGGCAGAAAATAAACTGTACAACTTAGATTGGGATTTAGGGCTAGCAAAGCAAAGCACCTTATGGCTGAGCCGAATCTTCTTGCTGCAAAGACGAAACACCACTGGATCAATCACACTAACAAATCGAAAATCTGAAACGGAACATAATCAACACATACTTGAACTGTTAAGAAGTTTGCGGAACCTTTCAGCATCGGGAGGAGGAAATTGGGCATGGAGAGGGGAGAAGAGATCGAGCGAGCGCTTAATCGATTTGAAGCTGAGATTCTTCAGTGATTGTGGCTCTACTGGTAGCTCCGCTTCCATTGTTGAACCTGGCATACTTAGGTTTCAGGTCGAGATTGATGTCAGTGATGATGATGAGAACGATAATGGAGTCTCCAAGTTTTTTTCAGCAATTGGTAACGAGAGAGAGGGAAATTGATTGAAAATTAAGACCTTTTTCATTATGGGCTGCTTACTATTGGGATTTGGGCTTTCTGTTATGGGCTTATAGTCCAGTATTGATTTCTATAGATATACTACTCCCTCAAACACGAGAAACTTAATACAATAATTTCAGCGTATAATTTTATGACTTGTTTAATATAACTCGCCGAAAAAGATAGTTGGTAGCCTAGCGAAGCTTCTTTTTTTTAAATCTAAAAAAATCTTATGAAACTAAGGCCAAGTCAAGACCCGTTTATCACTAACTTTTCAATTAACTTTTTAGCTCCATAAGTTTCTTTTAATAAAAACATCGTTACGTAAGCGCACTGCTTTTCAAACAAGCTAGTTGAAAAGCTAGCTGGTGTGAGAAGCTAACCAAGTTAGCTTGTTGAAAAAAAAACTACCTACCTAACCAACTACCAGCTATATTTTCAGCTATTTTTGTTAAACAGGATCTTAATTAGCTTTTCAAATAAATTAATTTTTAAAAAAGTTGCGTATTTACGTAACAAGTTTTTTATAAAAGAAATTTATTAATTTAAAAAACTAATTGAATAATTATTGATAAGAACGTCATATCCATTCCTATCTACTCTTGTATAAATCATTTAATTACTAGTTGCTCATGATTTCCAGTTTAGGGGTAAATAGAGCATGTATGCGTCAATTCCGAATTCTATTGTGTTACACTAAAAGTAAATTACTTTTTATAATTATACTTTTACAATAACATATATTGTATGGTTTGATTACATTAAATATGCCCACCCTTGTAAAGTGAAAATAAAGTTATATAAAGAGAGTTGGTGTTTAGTAAATATGTAAGAAAGGGGATATTTTTCATAAATATCAAATGGATTAGTTAACAATTGATTTATGCCACCGATTTTAATGTACAGTATAAAATATTGCAATACAAATGAACATGAGATATAAATGTGTTTAAAAGGTTGTCGAAACAAGACATTTATAGTGGAACATATATAAATAGAATATAATACATCTGTTCTTAGACGAAGAAAGTAACTATATAAACTTTGTACAATTAAAAACGTTCATATTCATCTTAACAACATATGCAGATTTATTTTCAATTTCCCACCAGACGGTTAACATTAAAATTGAACAATTCAACATGTATACGTAGCGCTAGTAATTGAAATTGAGTAGTCTTATGCAAAACAAGCCAAAATCATTATGACTTGGGGCAAGGTTTTTTTGGAAGATCTCCACATTTTTCTCTATCGCATATGTGAAAGCAGTATTGCCCGCAACAATTCACCCGTACCTCTGCATCACTCCCATTGCAAACGCACAATTTATCAGTGTTGCATAGCAAAAGGCAATTGTTTATCTCTGCATTTTTCAACTCGAACCCCATCCCATTAATTTGTTGAGTAAATATTACAAAGAGTATGATGATAATCAAGGTTACACTCTTTGCATTCATCCTGTGGTAGTGGGTTGTGTTCTTGATGAGTCCTAATGTACACATCACAGCAAATACCAATATGTGTTCATTTATAGAGATAGAGAGGTGAAGAGTAAGGTAAGGTGAATTATATGTCAATGGAAAAGTAGAGTATTATGGTAAACAAAATCCATAAACATAAATGTTCTTGATTTTGTATATGTTATAAGATATGTGTTTTAATGATAAAATATATAATTTAAATGTAAAGTATAATATATATTAAATACAATTGATATGAAATTAATTTTCAACAACACTTACACCTAGTACAGATATACAAAAATGTACTAGTAAAATGAATTAAAACACACACTCAGCTCTCAAGTCATGAACTATGTGACTAAAAAAATGCCATGCTATTGCAATTATATTTTTTATTCTAAAGCGTTTATACATTATGTTATACGATGTAGTTAGTGGGTCAAAATATTTCTTTCAATTTACTTAATATGGTGAAAAATATATTCACTGAAAAATACGATATATAAAATTTGTTTGATTAATTTTATAATATAATTTATATAATTAATAAAAATTATCGATATGATTAATTAAAAAATATATAATTTTCAAGTGAAAGATCACAGTGATAAAAGTGCACGAACAATTAGACTTTAAAGATTAAAATAATATATTATTTAAAATAAATATGAATTTATTAAATCGTTTGTAGTCGAGAGTTAAGTCGATACTCAATTATATCCTAGGGCTTACATACTGTGGTAAGCTGGCAATCGATGTTTCTTTTGACTACCACGCCTCCTCAACCTTGAGCAGAAAAACAGGGAGCAACAATGTCGAAAAAGAACGATTTGGGTCGAAGAAAGAGGCTACACGACTACGACATGCGAAGTAATTTTCCTTCCCTCAATCCGTTTGCATACTGTTGTTTGTTCCTTCACTAATTTCTCGAATTTATGCTTTCAAAAAAGGGGAAAAAGAAGAGCAGGAAAAGAAGCAGAAGAAGCTCCAAGCTAAGAAAAACAAGATGAAGGTTAAATTTACTCTCCTTATTCGTTTCCTTTGTCTACTTGCCAATCAATAGTGAAAGCTGGTATTGCAAAATCTGAATTTCTGATTTGGGGTTTTGCGAAAGATGATGAATTTGGGATTTTTTTTAACTAGGTTGATGGTAGCAGTAGTAAAAAGAAGAAGGGTGCCTCTGGGTTTCAAGTGGGGAAGAAGAAACTGAAGACGAAATTGACGCCGTTGGCTAAAGCTAAAGCTGCACAAGCTATGGAGGTTGACAACTGAGGTTATGCTCTTCACGATCTTCGAATTAGCGAAAGTTGAGACGTATTCAATTTAATTCTTCTGCTTGTGGTCACTTAGCTTGTTAGCCTTCTAATTGAAGCACATTTTAGAAGGAGAGTTGACGATAAATTATCTATAATGCAAGTTGTGTTCTTTTGATATATATATAGTCCTGTGATGTGAACTATGTGACTGCTGTAACATGATCCTGTTCTGTGCCTGAATATACTTTATGGTCACTTAGCTTGTTAGCCTTCTGATTGAAGCACATTTTAGAAGGAGAGTTGACGATAAATTATCTATAACGTGAGTTGTGTTTTTTTGATATATATATATATATATATAGTTGTGTGATGTGAACTATGTGACTGCTGCTACATGATCCTGTTTTGTGTCTGAATATGTATTCAGGCAGCAAGAAGGCCGTGGCCTGTGGGAATGGTAGTGCTCAAACTGACTGTAAACCAAGTTAAAGGTGTCGTGAATTTTATGTACATATACCATCCTAGGCAATTCCTTGATGTCAAGAAGCCAAAAGCGTGGCCTTACTGTACGTTAAGTGTTAACTATTACACCAAGGCCCAAACTGCCAGTCTTCTGATAGCTGAGAGTAGTGTACAGCCAATGGGAGTTTGCATCGTGGGCAAATAATACAACAGTTCCCGTATCACTTAGATTGCAAATAATACATGGTTCCACTTACTGGCATGGTTCGTTTGTAGTTTGAATCTAACATAGCTAATTGATGGAGCAACTTACTGTCATATCTAATCTGTTTTTTGCTGAGCCAACTGCTATGACCTGAGGGCCTGCATTACCTTATATGCATGTTTTAATTGATATACAGCTTGATAGGATCTTTGGTATTGCTTTGTCTAGCTCAATATATCAACACGCTTACGAGCCTCTATCTGGCTCACAGTTTAGCATCCTTAAATAGCAGGACTATGAATAGAAAATGATACAAAACAGATTTCCATGAGAGATAAGAATACTGGAATACTGGATAAGCTAGAGCCTCCATCTGCTTAGATTTTCATCAGTAGTGAACTGGCTATGCCAGAGCTTTATTTATAGGAGTATAGTATTATTCTGTTGTACTATATTCTCTTAGGCAGAACTTACATAAGTAAATATTAGAAAGAGCAGTGTCACTGTGTTCTCTAGATTAGGACCTGTCTCGTAGGCACTAGGATTCCTCTCTGCATCATTTATCAGACCATGTGATTCCAACTTGCCCCAGCTATGTGTAGGCACACCTAAGGCTTTCCACACACCCCTGGAGGCTTGAACCCTGTTATTATGACATGGAGGCTGATAACGATTATCTTTGTCACATCCCGAGGTAGAAACACACTCTTCAACCACTAAAGCTTTCACTCTCTTTCCGTTACCACTAACAGTAATGTTGTTGACGCACCTTTTCCCTTCACTGTACCATCCGGATGACAGTGAAACAAGAGGCGTATCGTCTGAGTGGCCTTTGCCGTCACATGCCCATATCTCATCACCACCAGTATCAAAAATATTAAAGGTGAGAAGTGCCTTAGTACATCCGGAAACAGGAGGTGAACATGCATACGTCTCATAAAGCTTTCCTTCTATACAGCAGTTAGAACCCTCCTCATCGCAGAAGTCATGAGGCAGCTTTTGGCCTTTTATTATACCACTTGGCTTACAGGTCTGATGCCTAGCATGTGTGGATTGAGCAAGAAAGTATACTATTAGTAGCAAAACGAGTCCTGGCCTTGCCTTTTTCATTTTCTTGCGTCTTTACTTGTTTTTTGATAGTGATGTCTGTGTGTTTATGGAAACCCTCTTTCTATAGACTCGAGGCGTGGCGTGATTTGACTCATAAGTAGAAACCAAGATTGGAACTTGGTGAAAAATAAATCCTTTCTGTCTAGGAATAATTGTAACGGCAAGAATCTAAATCTAGTTATAGTTATTACCATTATGTTGGAAAGGGAAATGTTGCAAATGGGATAATAAAATGTTTTGGATGTTAACATGTTTGGAGTTTACCATCGATATAGTGAGGTGCTGTATATAAGTTGTTATAACAGAGTGATTCTTTACGCAACTTTTGTTGGCCTTTTGGTAGATTTGAATTCCTTTACATCGGCTTGTTACGTGAGAAAGCAGATCGAATCTGCATTGCATCCTGATTTGGATCGTAATTCGATGCAAATCGGCTCCAACTTATTTGATATCTCCGATTGATGCATTTCATCGGACATGTTTTGTCACGGTGTTCTCAGGTTCGGCTTGGTCTTTACTACATCATTGTGTACAAGAATACGAATGATGTAGTTACCTGGAGTGGAAGTGTGATTTAACAAAGTATAGAATTTCGCTAGTGTGTTTGTAGAAGTAAGAACGCATGTTATTAATTATATAAAAACATTTAACATTTTTCATGATCAATCAAATTAGATTCATTATATTATAACATATAAGTTTTGTGTTTTTCCATTGGATAAAATATTATTAATGAATCTTTCTAATTATTGAAACTTTAAAGAATTGTTTAATGGTTTACTTTTGATTGTGTTTATTGTTGAAGTTGAATAAATATTAAAAAGAAATGAAAATTTTCCTTTGGAAAGCAAAGAATAATGAAATGGAAAATTATATTCGGGAGGTATTAGTAGTAAACGGGGACATATACCTAAAGACCAAAGTATTATACGATCAAGTGGGTTTTTCATTATGAGTTGTTAAAGAATGATAGTCATTTAAGTCGGTTAGACTATTCTCCTTCAACTCTAACTAATAAATTTGAGTTTGAGTCATATTTATTATTTAAAAAGATATTAAGAATGAAAGTCATTCGTCAAATCCTGTACATGGGTAGCTTGTAATGAAAGTGTAACTTACCAAATTTAGTCTATGGCAAGAGTTTGCCATGTTCATTCTAAGTAGTATTAAAGAATTATTCTACAATTATCTTTTCAATTAATTTTTCAATTTTATAATTTCTTTTAAATAAAAATTCGTTATATAAATGTACAGTTTTTCAACAAATTAGCTGGTAAGAAGTTAACTTGAAAAAAAAAATCCAATCAGATACCAGCTAATTATTCATTTATAAGTTACCTTTTTAACTATCAGTTACCTTTTCAGATAGTTTAACAAGTCCTAAATATACCTTATTAGAGAAGATATATTTAGTCGGATAAAAGGCTCGATCATTGACTAACCGAGATGATAATACGAGCGAAGAAACCGGTGAGTGGTCTAATTTCACTGGACCAAAAGTGATACACATGAAAAAGTAGTCGAAGATGGAACCGCATAACTTATTTGATAATGTTAATGACAATTTGAATCTCTTATCTATTTATACTTATTTTTTTTAATATGGTATTATAATTACATAAATAAATATAGATAAATTAATTATCATTACATCCTTTAGTTAATCTAATCAATATTTTCATTCTTCAAAAAATAAAATTATTAATTTCAAAAAATTAAAAATGTGACATTTTAGATACGAAATGTCTTAACTCACCATTGAACTACAAACGCTTTGACCATATATGCTTATTAATACCATTAAATTTTCAACTCACATTTTAATTATAAGAAGAAGTTACATCGAGGAAATCATTAAAAAGGAAAAAATTCTACCGTATCAATTTTCTTAAAAGTTAAAAACCATTCATATAAAATGAAGACATTTTTTGTTGGTTAACAAATCAAGACATTATTAGTTGCGCATATAATTGTTGTGTCGAGAATTCAAGTGAACGAACTATTTTACTTACAGAAATTTAAAATTTAATATTTTAAAAGAATGGCACGCAGAATTCGCTTGTCAAATTAGCTTGTTAGTTTTAATTTGAATTAATTGACTTATTTTACCAACGATTTTTAATTTTTATGTCTTTAGCAGTACAAGATTTAAGATATTCGGCATCACTTTTTTTTTCTCCCGAAGTAGTCCCGTGTGTTAAAAAATGAGTTAAAGACGGAGATACTTGAAGATAAAGATTGCAAGGAGATAAAATTTTATAAATCTTTATTTCATGTGAAGTCTCCAACTTAGTTTACATGTACATACAAGTCTATATATATAGACAAATAATTACAAATAATTAACCTATACTGGGATACATAAAAGATGTTAAAATAATATTCTTTACATTTTATAATATATTTTAAGATACAATCTAGTGTAACATGGACTAGCTACTCTTTTCGTTTCATACATGCTTGATGTACATGTGTGGAGTTCATACAATCATCATTAGATTTATTTGTATTTCATAATACTCCTTATGTTTTGTTTTCTATTTTAACACTGTACAGTGTGTACACTTTCAAAGTGTGCAGGGAAGCGTCCTCCATACTTGAAAAGTGAACTTTTAAGTGATAGATAACATATGATTCTAGTGTCTTCTATATATCCCTAAAAGATATTCTGCTTATTATGAGTAAATATTAGCCGCATTGAGATCTCAAAAGACATAAAGTAAAGATTTCGTTATTGCATGTCTTTTTCGTGGACTATCTTTTAGTTTCTGACGGGGAGATTCTTAGCTCTCGGTAAATAGTTGTTGAACTAATCTAATGATGATAGGATAGGACCGGACCTGAAAGAATTTTCAATGACAACAGAGATCTTGTCACCATAAAAATGACAAATTTGGCGTTGATGTCATTGTGTTCCTACAAGCACAAGAGAAATAGTACTACTATTTTCATGGGTTTTATTCAAATCAGGGATTAAGATTTCAATTTTTTGTTACATATATGTTGTATATAATCTTATAAAATCAGTACATTTGATCTTTTTTCACAACTTTTCGTATTATAAGTGAATAAAATTGAAGTGTTTTGAACAGTTACAACATATGAATTATTCCATGTTATTTCATTTCGATTAATTTAAACCCGTGATGTTTGTATACTATTTAATCATTTTCTCTAACATTCTAAATCATATATGCAATATAGTATGTAATATGTACATCAACATTCATTATAATGTATATTATATGTCAATAATATGTACATCAACATTCATTATAATGTATATTATATGTTAAATTATTTAACAAACTTAAGTTATACTCTCTTCAACTAAAAATATATTAGATTTACTATTTAATTCAACTATATTTAGTTATATTTTATATTACACTTTAATTTTATTCGATTCAATTCAATTTTAAAAATTACAGTCGAATTTCATGTATACGGCCCAACAAAGCCGCACAGAATTTCCTTGTGACATCATGGCCAAGATTCATCCTTGGTGTAAATTAACATTCTGCTAACTGATCAATCATTACAAAAAGGGAAATCAAGAATCTAGCATCGAACAAGAAAAATCATTTGAAAGTTACATCAAATTCACATGTACAGATCCATTTCAACTTCAAACCTTACACTATAAATATGCTTCAAAACCAACTCAAATTTCAATCAGCACACAAACTACAGAAGCAAGAAAAACATGAGGACTTATAAGGATATACTATCACCTTTTCTCCTTGTCTCTCTTCTCATCCTGGCATTGATCTTAGAAGTTCATGCCACAACTTGCAAGCCAAGTGGCAAGCTCAAAGGAACCAGTCACGGATGCAACCATGACCACGGCTCGGATTGCTGCGAAGAAGGCAAGTTATATGACATCTACAAGTGCTCCCCTCCTGTTACGCACCACACCAAGGCGGTCTTAACCCTAAATGGATTTGGGAAAGGTGACGACGGAGGGGGGCCCTCGGAGTGTGATGGGAAATACCACTCGGACGACGACCCTATAGTGGCATTGTCAACCGGGTGGTTCAATAACATGAAGCGATGCTTCAAGTATGTGACTATCCACGGTAATGGAAGGAAGGTGAATGCCAAGGTGGTTGACGAGTGTGACTCGACTGCGGGATGTGATAACGAGCATGACTATCAGCCTCCATGCGCTAACAACATTGTTGATGCGTCCAAAGCGGTTTGGAAAGCTTTAAATGTTCCGGAGAATAATTGGGGGGAAATGGACATTTACTGGTCTGATGCTTGAAGTTGTGTTCATCAATACCATAATATATGGATTACAATAAAGACATTATATGTGTAGGCCTTTTGTGGTCTAAATCTCATTTGTGTTTTCAGTTTGTGATGCGTGATCATGCAATAAAGAGTTATTTATATTTTGCTTATACGAGTTCGTTTTTTAGTTGAAAGTCAAGTCTTATTTTATATCTAAACAAATTTATGTATAATAATAATAACAAATTTATTTTCGTGCAAATTACATCGAAAAGAAACTTTTAAATACATATTCTTGTTTCTATCATTTATTTCAATTTTCATCTAAAACTACGTGCCACGCGCGCACGCCTCTCTTGATAACATAACCAGAATTGGGCTCGAGTCCCGTTTCCTAATCAAGCGAGCCGAAGCAGATAATAATTAGACAAACCTTGAAGGAAACACAGTGAAGGAAAGAAAGATGAGAAGGAAAATCCATCTTCTTGCTTCTTCAATCTTCAAGATTTCAAACGGAATTGATATTGCTGTAAGATCATGTTCGCATACTACTCCTCACAATCGTATGCTCTTGTCTTCATTTCACAATGCAGCAACTAGTACTACCCTCAACAGAGAAAGAACAGCTTCTTCACTTTGGCCCACAACTTTTTTGGATTTTAGTGGAGTGAAAAAGGTGAGTGATGCTATCTCCTTCTTCAATCGAATGCTAAAAATGCAATCTTGCCCAACCGTTGTTCAATTCACTATGCTACTCAATTTGGTTGCAAAAATGGAAGACTACCCTCTTGCACTCCACATGTTCGACAAAATGCGTCACTTGGGTTTACCTTTCAATGACTACACACTCAACATTGTGATTCATTGCTACTGCCTTCTCAATCGTGTTGATCTTGGCTTTTCGATTTTCGGGACGTTTATTAAATCCGGGTTGGTACCAGATGTGTTAACCTTCAGCACTCTCATTAGAGGACTCTTCTTGGATGAGAAGGTGATCGATGCTGTCGTATTGTTTAAGAGGTTGTCGAGGGGGAATCTCTGTGAACCTGATGAAGTTACATTTGGTAGTGTGATTGATGGTTTGTGCAAATTTGGTTATGTTCATGTAGCAGTTTGTTTGCTTGGTGATTTGGTGGATGGGAGTTGCAAACCGCATATCCAATGTTATAGTCCGATTATTGATAGCTTCTGCAAAGATGGGATGGTTGATAATGCTCTCCGACTGTTCTTCAAGATTGATGCCATGGGTGTTACGCCGAATGTTGTCACCTATAGTTCAATGCTTCAAGGCTTATGTGATTTCAGGAGATGGAAGGAAGCTAAAGACTTATTAGATATGATGATCTCTCGTGGAGTACTTCTGGATGTTTATATTTGTAACATCTTAATAGATGGTTTTGCCAAGGAAGGGAATATGAGAGAGGCCAAGTCTGTGTTGGCAGTTATGATGATAAGAAATGTCGCACCGGACATCTGTA